>JAXIVJ010001275.1:62500-135000 GCA_036785665.1 Chirona hameri | reverse complement strand
CATCAAAATAAAATTATCACAAACACTAACAAGAAGAAAGCGGGCCGCACGCTGTGCCATTCGGCGCGTGTCCGCTGGAGGAATGTCTCAAAAAAGCTGGTCCGGACGAGCTTTTCTGTGCTGAACACCGCGGAAAGCAGTGATATCGCGCGCCGAATGGCGCAGTGTGCGGCCGCATTTAGGGTTCCGACTGCTTTCACACGAAGATTTACACTATTTACTTCTTGCAAAGGATTCCTAAAAAAAAAATTCCCGACATAGTGTATCAGACCTGAGCTGACAGGCTCACAAATAGGGAAGCCCAATCTCAAATGCTTGGAACAGCACCAGGTCTGGTTGTTGGAGTAGTCACAATGAGAACAGGCTAAGAGCAACCCAAAACAATGGCCTAAGGGCCTCTGCATGAGGGTACCGGTCGGTTTGACCACGACCTTGGACTCTTGTCTATCCCTTGATGCATCGAGTATCGACACTCGGTCTGAGTGTGTGCGAGAGCGAGAGAGCGCGAGAACAACGCGTAAGTAGGGTAGGGCGCAAAGAAACCGAGTTCACGGTCCATCAACTTAGTATCAAGGTCAGTATTTCAATCTCATTTGTGTCTTTTTGGATGCCGGCTGGAGGTAGGTAAATCTCTAGATTGATACTTTTGACGACATGCGTCTTTGAAGGGCCTCGAAATGGCCAACATCCCTGTTCACACGCGGCGCTGGGGTCTCAAGCCGAACGCGCGGCGCTGGGGGAGGGGTGTGTGAATTTTACCCCCTCCCTCATATCTTCCGAACCAATAACCTTAGCGAGACACGCAAGGCGGCGATCGACAGCTCTCAATGAGACGAATATAACGCTTACCCGAAATTCTTAAAATAAGGTCACATATCAGGTCAAGGTCAGGTTAAATGTCAAAATCGAGTTATTTGAGTTGATGAGCAATACTTTCCATTCAAAGCTTTAGATTACGACTATTATCGCACAGAAAGGTTAGAGGTATGATACATCTACCACATAACCGAAAGTGAAAATATAAGTAAAGGGCATAAAAAGCAATTTTAAAAATGATGTCTTGAGTTACTCAATGCTCATACTTAGGGACCCATAAGTCAGTCAAAAATAAAGATATTGCTTTGAAATTTTGTGTGGGCATCATTCATACATGGTTCTCCAATATATGTTCCGATTTTTGAATATATTTGAACATGTTGATTTTGTGGAGAAAAAATCCAGAAAAAGTTGTTTATTTATTTTTGGGTGGAACCCGATTTTTGTAAAATAAATACTGGCAAGATCCTCAGCCAGTCTGAGAGCCCAAGGCTAATCTGAAGGGGTTCTCATCTTTCCCAAAAAAATATGTCGGTGTAAAAGGGCCCCCGAGAAGCCCTAAAAAGCCTTATGCCGACCTTGGAGGACCCGGCAAAGCCCCTCAGACCGGCGGCGAGCCCTGTCAGGTCGACCCATGGTACTATCAAAGACGCCGAGGGTCCTGGCTTACCGAATTAAGGCCCTCCCACGCCGACATAGAGCCCATTCAGATTGAGAGGGCCCACGCAGACTGGCATAGGGCCATCTCAGCCAGGCATCGGGCACGATCAGGTCTGAAAAATACGCTTCAGACCAGGGACCCTCAGGCCGACAGACGATCAGACCCTCAGGCCGACAGTTCTCTTTTAGGCCGACCAAGGGTCCCCTCAAGATGACCGAGAGCTCCCTAAAGTCGACCGAGGACCCTCAGGCCGACGGAGGGTCCTGCCAAGCCAATCGAGGGCTCAGTCAAGCAGACATAGGCCCCTCGGGCCAAACAAGGGCCCCTCAAGCTGACCCTGAACCCCTCAGGCCGAACAAGAGCTCTCAGGCCGACCGGGCCCGCTCAGGCCAACCAAGGGCCCCAAGCCGACCAAGTGCCCACTCAAGCCGACTGAGGGCCATCCGAGGCCAAGCGAGGCCCCTCAGACCGATCGAAAGCCTCTCAGGTCGAACGGGGGCCCCTCAGCCCGGCCGAGGGCAATCTCAGGAAGCCAGAGGGTCCCGCAGGCCCACCGAGGACCCCTTCAGGCTGACTGAGGGCCTCCCAGAAAGACTGAGGGCATCCTTAGACCGACTTAGGCCTGGGGCTCTCCTGGCTAACTGAGGGCCCCTCAAGCCGACTGAGGGTCGCTCAGGCATCAAGCCGACCGTGGGCTCCCCTCAGGCCTCGGGCCGACCGAGAGCCCCTCAAGCCGGCCGAGGGCCAGCTTATGCTGACCGATGGATCCTCAGGCTGACTGTGGCCCCCTCCCACTGACTCGAGGGCCCCTCAGGCCGTAGGAGGGACATCCAAGGTCGACTGAGGTCCTCTCAGGCGGAACGATGGTCCATCAAGCCAACTGAGGGCCCCTTTAAGCCAACCGAGGTCCCCTGCGACCAACCGAGGGCCATATCAGTCCGACCAAGGGCCCCTAAGGCCGACATTGGGCCCCCGTAGGCCGACTGTGGGCCCCTTCAGGCAGGCTGAAGGTCATCTCACGCCGACCAAGGGCCATCTTAGAACGAACGAGGGCCTCTCAGGCCGACCGAGTGCCACCTCATGCCGACTGTGGGCCCCCTCAGGCCGGCCAAGGGCCACCATAGGACGGCCGAGGGCCCCCTCGGGTCGTCTTTAAGTCGGCATGGACCACCCATCCCGATTTTAAGACGGATAACTCGGTTGATAAACTCCCATTATTTTGGCATGTGTAGTGCACATTCTAACATATGATCGTCCGCTTTCTTCTGCTCAAGAGCCCCCCCCCCCCCAGTTTTCATTTTTTTTTATTGGACCCCTCCGGACCCACCAGTTTTTAACATCCAGGGGGCCCAGAGGGTCGTGACCCCCCGACCCCCAGGATCTCCAGCCCTGGCGAGAAGAGCACACATCTGCAAAGAAATTTTGCATAGGAGGGGGGTCCCTCAAGAAAAGGTCCAAGTTTCGCTGCCCCCCCCCCCCCCACACACACACACACACACACTTTTCGTGACGTTCTTACGTTCCTGATCACCGAGAGTACTATTGTACAAAACCAGTTATGCCTACCAAATTACCGGAAAATAGGAACGGAAAGATCGGCAAGCTTTGGGAAAGACGTGGGAAAGACGAACTGAATAGCCGAAGCATGGAGAGACAGTCGGTGCTGCAGAGACGGGCTGGGCCTGCCTGTGTGACGGGCAGAGACGGGCAGAGGCAGGCAGGGGGCCGGGCGGGCCTGTGTGACGAGCAGAGGCAGGCAGGGGGCCGGGCGGGCCTGTGAGACGGGCAGAGGCAGGCAGGGGGCCGCGCGGGTCTGAGTGACGGGCAGAGACGGGCAGGGGACCGGGCGGGCCTGTGTGACGAGCAGAGGTAGGCAGGGGGCCGGGCGGGCCTGTGTGACGAGCAGAAGCAGGCAGGGGGCCGGGCGGGCCTGTGTGACGAGCAGAGGCAGGCAGGGGGCCGGGCGGGCCTGTGTGACGAGCAGAGGCAGGCAGGGGGCCGGGCGGGCCTGTGTGACGAGCAGAGGTAGGCAGGGGGCCGGGCGGGCCTGTGTGACGAGCAGAAGCAGGCAGGGGGCCGGGCGGGCCTGTGTGACGAGCAGAGGCAGGCAGGGGGCCGGGCGGGCCTGTGGGACGAGCAGAGGCAGGCAGGGGGCCGGGCGGGCCTGTGTGACGAGCAGAAGCAGGCAGGGGGCCGGGCGGGCCTGTGTGACGAGCAGAGGCAGGCAGGGGGCCGGGCGGGCCTGTGTGACGGGCAGAGACGGTGTGAGTGGATGGGCTGTGCGGCGCGCGATGCACCCAGTCAGCTGGCGGCTGGGCCGTCTCGGCGCCGGCTGACTGCCTGACGGCGTCTCGGCGCCGCCTCGCTGTGTGACACGGTCTGCCGCCGACGGCCAAAGTGACGCGCTGCCACGTGTACGGCGCAGCAGCGGCCGGCACCGGCTGATCGGGGCGGTGTCGCGCTTCTCTGCGTACTGCTCGTGCACAGTCACTGTGATCCACACTCAGACGGCAGACTGAGCAGAGGTACCGAAGTTAGGGTACCGGGGCTGGGGTACCGGAGCTGGGGTACCGGAGCTGGGGTACCGGAGCTGGGGTACCGGAGCTGGGGTACCGGAGCTGGGGTACCGGAGCTGGGGTACCGGAGCTGGGGTACCGGAGCTGGGGTACCGGAGAAGCACTCAGTAGCGCGGAAAATACAGCCACGGCAGCGGGATTGGAAACGCAGCCGCTGCAGCGGGATTGGAAACGCAGCCGCAGCAGCGGGATTGGAAACGCAGCCGCCGCAGCGGGATTGGAAACTCAGCCGCCGCAGCGGGATTGGAAACGCAGCCGCAGCAGCGGGATTGGAAACGCAGCCGCCGCAGCGGGATTGGAAACGCAGCCGCCGCAGCGGGATTGGAAACGCAGCCGCCGCAGCGGGATTGGAAACGCAGCCGCGGCAGCGGGATTGGAAACGCAGCCGCGGCAGCGGAATTGGAAACGCAGCCGCGGCAGCGGGATTGGAAACGCAGCCGCAGCAGCGGGATTGGAAACGCAGCCGCCGCAGCGCGACACCATAAGGCCGGAAAAGACAGAATTGAATGAGATTATTTCATTTGATATCTAAACGTGTCATCAGCTACAAAAGTTGGGGCCCACCTTTGATCGGATATATTTTCTCACCTGTTGACCGTGGTATGTCCAATATCAGCTCTGCTGCTGGGCCGGTTCAGCGACGTGCTGGGCCGGTGCTGGGCTGGTTCGGTATCAGCGCTGGGCCGGTGCTGGGCTGGTTCTGTTCAGAGCTGGGCCGGTGTTTGTGCCGCTGCCTCCGTCAGTCTCTGACCCGTCCAGTCGCGTCTTCCGTTGTCGACTACCGGAGACTGTGGCGCAGCGTGACCGCCTAGCACCACGTCAGCGCTGCCTGCCGGCCGCCGCGCCGCGCGGGGCCGATGACCTGCCGGCTAGCGGGCCGACCGCCTTCCTGCCCCGTGACGTCACCAGCCGGCGGCGGCCGCCGGAGCAGACGGATCCACAGTGGCGGCGCGCGTGGCAGCCGCCGGGCGCAGATTCACCGGTCGGACAGGGGAAAGTGAAGAAACAAGAGTTGAGGAATCTGGGTTTTAAAGGAAAATTGAGATAATCATTTTTGTGATGGATTTGGTTTTTCACAGATTCCTCCATGGATCCGCCACTGCGGGCCAGACTCACCCGGCTGTGCAGCCGTGCCGTGCCGTGGCTTCATCAACGGCAAATGACAATTTAGTTCAAGATATACTCAGAGGTCGCATAGTACTCTTCCATTTACATACTATGCAACATATCAAGCAATGTTCATCGATGTTACGGAGTATAGTCAGGGCCTCTATAGATATTACGGAGTACCTATAGGTAGGGCCTCTAGCGATATTACGGAGTATAGACAGGGTCTCTATCGATATTACGGAGTATAGTCCCGGGTCTCTATCGATATTACGGAGTACCTATAGACAAGGCCTCTATCGATATTACGGAATATAGTCAGGCCATCTATCGATATTATGGAGGACCTATAAGCAGAGCCTCTATCGATATTATGGAGTATAGTCAAGGCCTCTATCGATATTACGGAGTACCTATAGACAGGGCCTATATCGATATTACGAATTATAGGCAGGGCCTCTATCGATATTACGGAGTACCTATAGACAGGGCCTCTATCGATATTACGGAGTATAGGCAGGGTCTCTATCGATATTACGGAGTACCTATAGACTGGGCCTCTATCCATATTACGGAGTACCGATAGTCAGGGCCTCAATCGATATTACGGAGTATAGTCAGGACCGCTATCGATATTAGGGAGCATAGTCAGGGCCACTACAGATATTACGGAGTACCTATAGCCTGGGCCTCTATCGATAATACGGAGTATAGTCAGGGCCTCTATAGCTATTACGGAGTACTTATAGGCAGGGCCTCTATCGATAATACGGTGAACTTATAGTCAGGGCCACTATCGATAACACGGAGTATAGTCAGGGCCTCTATCAATATTAAGGAGTACCTATAGGCATGACTTTTATCGATATTGCGGAGTACATATATTCAGGGTTTCTATCGATATTATGGAGTATAGTCAGGGCCTCTATCGATATTACGGATTACCTATAGACAGGGCCTCTATCGATATTACGGAGTACCTATAGTCAGAGCATATATCGATATTACGGAGTAGCTATAGACAGGGACCCTATCGATATTACGGAGTAAAGTCAGGGCCCTATCGATATTATGGAGTACCTATAGGCAGGACCTCTATCGATATTACGGAGTATAGTCAGGGCCTCTATCGATATTACGGAGTATAGTCAGGGCTTCTATCGATATTATGGAATACCTATAGGCAGGGCTTCTATCGATATTACGGAGTATAGTCAGGGCCTCTATCGATATTACGGAGTACCCATAGCCAGGGCGTCTGTCGATATTACGGAGTATAGTCAGGGCCTCTATAGATGTTACGGAGTACCTATAGGCAAAGCTCTATCGATATTAAGGAGAATAGTCAGGGTCTCTTATCGATATTACGGAGTACCTATAGGCAGGGCCTCTATCGATATTACGGAGTACCTATAGGCAGGGCCTCTATCGATATTACGGAGTATAGTCAGGGTCTCTATCGATATTACAGAGTACCTATAATCAGGGCCTATATCGATATTACGGAGTACCTATAGACAGGGCCCCTATCGATATTACGGAGTAAAATCAGGGCCCCTATCGATGTTATGGAGTACCTATAGGCAAGACCTGTATCGATATTACGGAGTACCTATAGTCAGGGCATCTATCGATATTATGGAGTATAGGCAGAGCCTCTATCGATATTACGGAGTACCTATAGTCAGGGCCTCTATCGATATTACGGAGTATAGTCAGGGCCTCTATCGATATTACGGAGTACCAATAGTAAGGGCCTCTATCGATATTACGGAGTACCAATAGGCAGGCTCTCTATCGATATTACGGAGTACCTATAGACAGAGCCTCTATCGATATAAAGAAGTATAGCCAGGGCCTCTATCAATATTACGGAGTACCTATAGGCAGGGCCTCTATCGATATTACGAAGTATCGTCAGGGCCTCTATCGATATTACGGAGTACCTATAAACAGGACCTCTATCGATATTACGGAGTATCTATAGTCAGGGCCTATATCGATATTACGGATTATAGTCAGGGCTTCAATCGATATTACGGAATACCTTTAGGCAGGGTCTCTGTCGATATTACGGAGTATAGCCAGGGCCTCTATCAATATTAGAGAGTACCTATAGGCAGGACCTCTATCGATATTACAGAGCACCTATAGTCAGGGCCTCTATCGATATTATGGATTATAGTCAGGGCCTCAATCGATATCACGGAGTACCTTTAGGCAGGGTCTCTATCTATATTACGGAGTATAGCCAGGGCCTTTAGCAATGCTACGGAGTACCTATAGGCAGGACCTCTATCGATATTACGGAGTACCTATAGTCAGGGCTTCTATCGATATTACGGAGTATGGTCAGGGCCTCTATCGATATTACGGATTATAGTCAGGGCCTCTATTAATATTACGGAGTACCCATAGTCAGGGCCTCTGTCGATATTACGGAGTATAGTCAGGGCCTCTATAGATATTACGGAGTACCTATAGACAAGGCCTCTATCGATATTACGGAGTACCTATAGACAGGACCTCTTTCGATATTACGCAGTACCTATAGTCAGGGCCTCTATCGATATTATGGAGTATAGTCAGGGCCTATATCGATAAAACGGAGTACCTATAAACAGGGGCTCTATCGATATTACGGAGTATGGCCAGGGTTTCTATCAATATTACGGAGTACCTATAGGCAGGACCTCTATCGATAATACAGAGTACCTATGGTCAGGGTCTCTATCGATATTACGGAGTATAGTCAGGGCCTCAATCAATATTACGAAGTACCTTTAGGCAGGGCCTCTATCGATATTACGGAGTACCTATAGACAGGACCTCTATCGATATTACGGAGTACCTATAGTCAGGGCCTCTAACGATATTACGGATATAGTCAGGGCCTCTATCGATATTACGAAGTACCTATAGGCAGGGCCTCTATCGATATTACGGAGTATAGTCCGGGTCTCTATCGATATTACGGAGTACCTATAGACAAGGCCTCTATCGATATTACGGAATATATTCAGGCCCTCTATCGATATTATGGAGGACCTATAAGCAGAGCCTCTATCGACATTACGGAGTATTGTCATGGCCTCTATCGATATTACTGAGTACCTATAGTCAGGACTTTTATCGATATTACAAAGTACCTATAGTCAGGCCCTCTATCGATATTCAGTAACTAAAGTCAGGGCCTCTGTCGACATTACGGAGTATAGTCAGGGCCTCTATCTATATTATGGAGTACCTATAGGCATAGCCTCTTTCGACATTACGGAGTATAGTCGGGGCTGACCTATAGTCAGGGCCTCTATCGATATTACGGAGTACTTATAGCCTGGGCTAGAAAGGTATGACCTGTAACACCTTCTGTATTTGTTCCAGATATGTGCCCGACATTCAATATATGAAATGAACAACTTGCCTATCTATGTCGGGCACATATCTATCCATTTCTCCCCAAGCAGACGGCGACAGCATCGCCGAGACCTTCTGGCGCACAGTGGAGTGGCTGGACATGTGCGGAAGCCACGGCATCACCCTCAACGCCGACAAATTCGTCTTCGCGCAACGGACTGTGGAGTTCGCGGGCTTCGAGATAACCCCCGAGGTGTCCGACCATGCCGCGCATTCATCCAGAGTATCGCCGAGTTCCCCACCCCCAAGAACCTGACAGACATCCGAGCCTGGTTCGGAGTCATCAACCACGTCTCCTACGCATTCGCTATGGCTGACGTCATGCTGCCCTTCCGCGAACTCCTGAAACCAGGCAAGTTTGAGTGGACGGAGGAGCACGAGGCCCTGCTCGAGGAGTCGAAACGAGTCATCATCCATGAAGTCACCACAGGGGTGCAGATCTTCGAGAGGAACAGGCCCACCGTCCTGGCCACCGACTGGTCCCGCACCGGCATCGGGTTCTGGCTCCTGCAGAAGTATTGCACATGTGAAGGCCGGTCACCACTATACTGCGCGACAGGATGGAGGACAACCCTGGTGGGAAGCCGGTTCACATCAGGCGCTGAGTCACGCTACGCCCCAGTCGAGGGTGAAGCACTCGCTGTCGCAGACGCACTCGAGAAGGCACGGTTCTTCGTGCTCGGATGCAGCGACCTCACCGTTGTGGTTGACCACAAACCGCTGGTGAAGATCCTGGGCGACCGATCGTTGGCTGATCTGCCGAACGCTCGCCTGCGCAATCTCAAGGAGAAGACCCTCCGCTTCAAATTCGACGTTCAGTTCATTCCTGGGGTCAAGAACCGTGTTCCTGATGCCACATCCCGCTATCCCACTGGCGCCCCTGTCGGAATGCCGCTCTGCGATGACATCACCGTCGACGAACCCGGCAACATTGCCGTCGCTGCCATCACAGCGATCCGATCCGTCACGTGGGACCGCGTTCGAGAAGCCACTGCCAGCGATCCCGCGATGCACCAACTGCTGGAGATGGTGGAAGACGGAAGTGTTCCAGAACACCGCCAGGACATGCCAGAAGAACTACGCGACTTCCACGCCGTTCGTGACGGTTTGTATACCAGCGATGGTGTCATCCTCTACGATCAGCGAGTCGTCGTCCCACTCTGCTTGCGAGAAGAGGTACTGTCGAGTCTGCACGGCGCTCATCAGGGTGTGGGCATGATGATCGCCCGGGCGGCAGTCAGCGTTTACTGGCCGGGGATCACGACCGACATACGGCTGACGCACGACAGATGCAGACTCTGCAGTCGCAACGCCCCCTCACAGCCATGTGCACCCCCAGAAGACATTAGGTATCCAGAGTACCCATTCCAGCAGGTGTGTGCCCACTATTCTACATACATAGGCCAGACATACCTCATCGTCGTTGACCGGTATTCGAACTGGCCCATCATCGAGAAAGCAAGTGATGGAAGCAAAGGCCTCATTGCCTGCCTTCGACGAATCTTCTCCACCTTCGGCATCGCTGACTAACTCACCAGCGACGGCGGACCAGAGTTCACTGCAAGGGAGACAGAGACCTTCCTGGAAGCCTGGGGAGTCCGACATCGCCGATCATCCGTGGCGTTCCCTCACGACAACTGTCGGGCTGAAGTCGGTGTCAAGACGATGAAGCGTCTGATCGAGGGGAACACTGGCAACAACGGCGAGCTCAATGTCGACATGTTCCAGCGAGCGATACTTACGTATCGTAACACCCCCGACCCTTCCACAAAAGTATCGCCAGCACGCTGTGTGTTCGGGCGGCCAGTGCGAGATTTCATCCCCATCCCCCCTGGCCAATATCATCCCCATCCCACATGGAGGGAGACTCTGATGGCCCGAGAAGAGGCCCTTCGAAACAGACACATGCGCTCACACCAGCGCTGGTCTGAGCACACCAAGCGGCTGCCCCCTCTCAAGGTTGGTGACACAGTTCGCCTACAGAACCAGATGGGGAGATCACCCAAGAAGTGGGACAAAACGGGTCGTGTCGTGGAGGTGCGCCAGCACAACCAGTATGTAGTGCGCATCGACGGAAGCGGCCGGGCAACCCTGCGCAATCGCCAGTTCCTGCGCAGATACAGCCCGGTTGTCCCCAACCGCAGCCCACGTCTGGATGAACTGCTCGACAGCCTGCGTCACCGTCATCCGTCGCCCACCATACGACCACAAGCACCCCCGGCGGCAGGAGCGACGCCTCTGCCACCAACACCATCTCCAGCTCCACACTCTTCGCCTCCATCACCGACCTGTCGCCGTCAGTCGCTGGAACCATCGACGCCGGCGTGCGCACTCCGCACGCCGCCACGATCCCCCGAGCCTGCATCTCCTCAGCAGAACACCCGGCCACGAGCCCAGAAGCCAGTGGAAGCCCCGCAATGGCAGGACCCGCCGCCGATGGTGGACACCCCACTCGTGCCGGCACCGTCCCCTGCACCAACAACCCTACGACACAGCAATCGGCCACGGTCCCAACAACCGATCCGCTACCGCGACCCCAGCTTCACGCAGTGACACACTTGTGTATATCACCCATATCCCTATATATGTCCTATGTACCATGTTTCTGTCTCGAGCCATTGATCGTTAGAGTTAACATGTTGGACTATGTCCCCTGTCGTTTATCGCGACAATTGTTTGCTAACTGAGAAGCTTTGTTTCTTTGCAGGCTCCCAAAGACTTGGGGGGAGATAGAGAGGTATGACCTGTAACACCTTATGTATTTGTTCCAGATATGTGCCCGACATTCAAAATATGAAATGAGCAACTTGCCTATCTATGGGCCTCTATCAATATTACTGAGTATCTATAGTCAGGGCCTCTATAGATATTATGGGGTATAGCCACGGCCTCTATCGATAAAACGGAGTACGTATAGACAGGGCCTCTATCGATATTACGGAGTATAGCCAGGGTTTCTATCAATATTAAGGATGACCAATAGGCAGGGCCTCTATCGATATTACAAAGTACCTATGGTCAGGGCCTCTATCGATATTACGGATTATAGTCAGGGCTTATATCGATATTACGGAGTACCTTTAGGCAGGGTCTCTATCGATATTACAGAGTATAGTCAGGGCCTCCATAGTTAAAACGGAGTACCTATAGACAGGGCCTCTATCGATATAAAGGAGTATAGTCAGGGCCTCTATCAATATTACGGAGTACCTATAGGCAGGGTCTCTATCGATATTACGGAGTATAGCCATGGCCTCTATCAATATTACGGAGTACATATAGGCAGGACCTCTATCGACATCACGTAGTACCTATAGACAGGGCCTCTATCGATATTACGGAGTACCTATAGCCTGGGCCTCTATCGATATTACTGAGTATCTATAGTCAGGGCCTCTATCGATATTATGGAGTATAGTTACGGCCTCTATCGATAAAACGGAGTACCTATAGACAGGGCCTCTATCGATATTACAGAGCACCTATAGTCAGGGCCTCTATCGATATTACGGATTATAGTCAGGGCTTCAATCGATAATACGGAGTACCTTTAGGCAGGGTCTCTATCGATATTACGGAGTAAAGTCAAGGCCTCTATAGATAAAACGGAGTACCTATAGGCAGGGTCTCTGTCGATATTACGGAGTATAGCCATGGCTTCTATCAATATTACGGAGTACATATAGGCAGGACCTCTATCGATATCATGTAGTACCTATAGACAGGGCCTCTATCGATATTACGGAGTATAGCCAGGGTTTCTATCAATATTACGGAGTACCTATAGGCAGGACCTCTATCGATATTACAGAGTACCTATAGTCAGAGCCTCTATCGATATTATGGACTATAGTCAGACCCTCAATCGATTTTACGGAGTACCTTTAGGCAGGGTCTCTATCGATATTACGGAGTATAGCCAGGGCCTTTATCAATGCTACGGAGTACCTATAGGCAGGACCTCTATCGATATTACGGAGTACCTATAGTCAGGGCCTCTATCGATATTACGGAGTATGGTCAGGGCCTCTATCGATATTACGGAGTATAGTCAGGGATTCTATCGGTATTATGGAGTACATATAGGCAGGGCTTCTATCGATATTACGGAGTATAGTCAGGGCCTCTATCAATATTGCGGAGTACCCATAGTATAGTCAGGGCCTCTATAGATATTACGGAGTACCTATAGGCAGAGCTTCTATCGATATTGCGGAGAATAGTCAGTGCCTCTATCGATATTACGGAGTACCTATAATCAGGGCCTATATCGATATTACCGAGTACCTATAGGCAGGGCCTCTATCGACATTACGGAATATAGTCAGGGTATCTATCGATGTTACAGAGTACCTATAATCAGGGCCCATATCGATATTACGAAGTACCTATAGACAGGGTATCTATTGATATTACGGAGTACCTATAGGCAGGGCCTCTATCGATATTACGGAGTATAGGCAGGGCCTCTATAAATATTACGGAGTACCTATGGGGCAGGGCTTATATCGATATTACCGAGTATAGTCAAGGCCTGTATCGATATTATGGAGTACATATAGGCTGGGCCCTTATCGAAATTACGCAGTACCTATAGGCAGGGGATCTATCGATATTACGGAGTACCTATAGTGAGGGCCTCTATCGATATTATGGAGTATAGTCAGGGCCTCTATTGACATTACAGAGTACCTATAATCAGGGCCTCTATCGATATTACGGATTATAGTCAGGGCCTCTATCGATATTACGGAGTACCTATAGACAGGGCCTCTATCGATTTTACGGAGTACCTATAGTCAGGGCCTCTATCGATAATAAGGAGTACCTATAGGCAGGGCCTCTATTGATATTACGGAGTACCTATAGTCAGGGCCTCTATCGATATTATGGAATGTAATCTGAGCCTCCATCGATAAAATGGAGTACCTTTAGACAGGGCCTCTATCAATATTACGGAGTATAGCCAGGACCTCTATCAATATTACGGAGTACCTATAAGCAGGACCTCTATCGATAATACGGAGTATAGTCAGGGCCTCTATCGATATTACGGAGTACCTATAGCCTGGGCCTCTATCGAGATTACGGAGTACCTATAGTGAGGGCCTCTATCGATAATACGTAGTATAGTCAGGGCCTCTATCGATAAAACCGAGTTCCTATAGGCAGGGCCTCTATCGATATTACGGAGTATAGTCAGGGCCTCCATTGATATTACGGAGTACCTATAGACAGGGGCTCTATCGATATTACGGAGTATGGCCAGGGTTTCTATCAATATTACGGAGTACCTATAGGCAGGACCTCTATCGATAATACAGAGTAGCTATGGTCAGGGTCTCTATCGATATTACGGAGTATAGTCAGAGCCTCAATCAATATTACGAAATACCTTTAGGCAGGGCCACTATCGATATTACGGAGTGCCTATAGACAGGACCTCTATCGATATTACGGAGTACCTATAGTCAGGGCCTCTAACGATATTACGGAGTATAGTCAGGGCCTCTATCGATATTACGGAGTACCTATAGGCAGGGCCTCTATCGATATTACGGAGTATAGTCCGGGTCTCTATCGATATTACGGAGTACCTATAGACAAGGCCTCTATCGATATTACGGAATATATTCAGGCCCTATATCCATATTATGGAGGACCTATAAACAGAGCCTCTATCGATATTACGGAGTATTGTCATGGCCTCTATCGATATTACTGAGTACCTATAGTCAGGGCTTTTATCGATATTACAAAGTACCTATAGTTAGGGCCTCTATTGATATTACTGGGTAACTAAAGTCAGGGCCTCTGTCGACATTACGGAGTATAGTCAGCGCCTCTATCTATATTATGGAGTACCTATAGGCATAGCCTCTATCGACGTTACGGAGTATAGTCAGGGCTGACCTATAGTCAGGGCCTCTATCGATATTACGGAGTACCTATAGCCTGGGCCTCTATCGATATTACTGAGTATCTATAGTCAGGGCCTTTATCGATATTATGGGGTATAGTCACGGCCTCTATCGATAAAACGGAGTACCTATAGACAGGGCCTCTATCGATATTACGGAGTATAGCCAGGGTTTCTATCAATATTAAGGAGTACCTATAGGCAGGGTCTCTATCGATATTACAGAGTACCTATGGTTAGGGCCTCTATCGATATTACGGATTATAGTCAGGGCTTCAATCGATATTACGGAGTACCTTTAGGCAGGGTCTCTATCGATATCACGGAGTATAGTCAGGGCCTCCATAGATACAACGGAGTACCTATAGGCAGGGTCTCTGTCGATATTATGGAGTATAGCCATGGCTTCTATCAATATTACGGAGTACATATAGGCAGGACCTCTATCGATATCACGTAGTACCTATAGACAGGGCCTCTATCGATATTACGGAGTACCTATAGCCTGGGCCTCTATCGACATTACTGAGTATCTATAGTCAAGGGCCTCTATCGATGTTGTGGAGTATAGTCACGGCCTCTATCGATAAAACGGAGTACCTATAGACAGGGCCTCTATCGATATTACGGAGTATAACCAGGGTTTCTATCAATATTACGGAGTACATATAGGCAGGGCCTATATCGATATTATAGAGTACCTATAGTCAGGGCCTCTATCGATATTACGGATTATAGTCAGGGCTTCAATCGATATTACGGTGTACCTTTAGGCAGGCTCTCTATCGATATTACGGAGTATAGTCAGGGCCTCTATAGATAAAACGGAGTACCTATAGACAGGGTCTCTGTCGATATTACGGAGTATAGCCATGGCCTCTATTAATATTACGGAGTACATATAGGCAGGACCTCTATCGATATCACGTAGTACCCATAGACAGGGCCTCTATCGATATTACGGAGTATAGACAGGGTTTCCATCAATTTTACGGAGTACCTATAGGCAGGACCTCTATTGATATTACAGAGTACCTATAGACAGGGCCTCTATCGATATTACGGAGTATAGCCAGGGTTCTATCAATATTAAGGAGTACCTATAGGCAGGGCCTCTATCGATATTACAGAGTACCTATGGTTAGGGCCTCTATCGATATTACGGATTATAGTCAGGGCTTCAATCGATATTACGGAGTACCTTGAGGCAGGGTCTCTATCGATATCACGGAGTATAGTCAGGGCCTCCATAGATACAACGGAGTACCTATAGGCAGGGTCTCTGTCGATATTACGGAGTATAGCCATGGCTTCTATCAATATTACGGAGTACATATAGGCAGGACCTCTATCGATATCACGTAGTACCTATAGACAGGGCCTCTATCGATATTACGGAGTACCTATAGCCTGGGCCTCTATCGATATTACTGAGTATCTATAGTCAAGGGCCTCTATCGATGTTGTGGAGTATAGTCACGGCCTCTATCGATAAAACGGAGTACCTATAGACAGGGCCTCTATCGATATTACGGAGTATAACCAGGGTTTCTATCAATATTACGGAGTACATATAGGCAGGGCCTATATCGATATTATAGAGTACCTATAGTCAGGGCCTCTATCGATATTACGGATTATAGTCAGGGCTTCAATCGATATTACGGTGTACCTTTAGGCAGGCTCTCTATCGATATTACGGAGTATAGTCAGGGCCTCTATAGATAAAACGGAGTACCTATAGACAGGGTCTCTGTCGATATTACGGAGTATAGCCATGGCCTCTATCAATATTACGGAGTACATATAGGCAGGACCTCTATCGATATCACGTAGTACCCATAGACAGGGCCTCTATCGATATTACGGAGTATAGACAGGGTTTCCATCAATTTTACGGAGTACCTATAGGCAGGACCTCTATTGATATTACAGAGTACCTATAGTCAGAGCCTCTATCGATATTATGGACTATAGTCAGGGCCTCAATCGATATTACGGAGTACCTTTAGGCAGGGTCTCTATCGATATTACGGAGTATAGCCAGGGCCTTTATCAATGCTACGGTGTACCTATAGGCAGGACCTCTATCGATATTACGGAGTACCTATAGTCAGGGCCTCTATCGGTATTAGGGAGTATGGTCAGGGCCTCTATCGATATTACGGAGTATAGTTAGGGATTCTATCGGTATTATGGAGTACATATAGGCAGGGCTTCTATCGGTATTACGGAGTATAGTCAGGGCCTCTATCAATATTACGGAGTACCCATAGTCAGGGCCTCTGTCGATATTACGGAGTATAGTCAGGGCCTCTATATATATTACGGAGTACCTATAGGCAGAGCTTCTATCGATATTGCGGAGAATAGTCAGTGCCTCTATCGATATTACGGAGTACCTATAATCAGGGCCTATATCGATATTACGGAGTACCTATAGACAGGGTCTCCATCGATATTACGGAGTACCCATAGGCAGAGCCTCTATCGATATTACGGAGTACCTATAGACAGGGCTTCTATCGATATTACGGCATATAGTCAGGGTATCTATCGATATTACAGAGTACCTATAATCAGGACCCATATCGATATTACGGAGTACCTATAGGCAGGGCCTCTATCGATATTACAGAGCACCTATAGGCAGGGCCTCTATAAATATTACGGAGTACCTATGGGCAGGGCTTATATCGATATTACAGAGTATAGTCAAGGCCTGTGTCGATATTACGGAGTACCTATAGTCAGGGCCCTTATCGATATTACGCAGTACCTATAGGCAGGGGATCTGTCGATATTACGGAGTATAGCCATGGCCTCTATCAATATTACGGAGTACATATAGGCAGGAACTCTATCGATATCACGTAGTACCTATAGACAGGGCCTCTATCGATATTACGGAGTATAGCCAGGGTTGCTATCAATATTACGGAGTACCTATAGGCAGGACCCCTATTGATATTACAGAGTACCTATAGTCAGAGCCTCTATATTTAGTCAGAGCCTCTATAGACTATAGCCCAGCCAGCATTTCGGTTAGGGAAGGCTCGGGGAAGGTTGGGGAAGGCTTGGGTAAACCCAACTGTTCCCTAAACGATTGGGAAACTTTTGGGATTCCCCAATCATTCCCCAATCGGATTCCGTCCTTTCTAGTCAGCGATTGGGGAAGCTTGGGATTTTCTTTGTTTCCCCGATCGACTGAGTCGGTATTTGTGTGGGGAAAACGCACGATTGCAGATCTCAGGAACGCTTGGGATTTCCTTTGTTTCCCCGACCTCAGAATTGGGCTTTGCTTGGGTAAATTGCACATAACACGGACCTCGGGAACACTTGGAATTTGCTCCGTTTTCACAGCAATCAGAGTCTAGGTTTTCTTGGGGAATCCGTACAAATTCAGACCGGCACATGTCCGCCCAAAGTCCCCCCCCCCCTGGATCAGCCAATGGGTGGTCGTGCAAACAGTTTTCAAACCACGCGTCCGCGCAGCAGTTGACGCCGAGGCCCTGTTTGCGCGGCAGTGTTGTGAGTGGCGCCGGACCGTTACCAGTGTTCAACTTACCGTGGAGTTGCAGAAGGCTTTCAATCGTGCGTCGTGATCGGAGTTAAGTACCTAATTGTGAGCTGTGAGTGTGAAATACGTGCGTTTATTTGATACGTGCGTTCATCACTATTTTCGAACTTAAGCAATCCAAATGATCGTTTTTTCGTAGATTATCCCCACCAGAGGCCATTTTTCTCACTTCAAAAATTCACTTTTGAAGTTGTGTGTGACTGCGTACTGGTGCAAGGGGCTGTGATAAAACAGGCATCCAGTGTCGAAAGATGCCAAAAGGTTTCATTTGAGAAATTGAGGGTAAAAGCGTGTGGGTATGTTGAAGTGCGTGGCGCCATTAAACAACTTTAAAAGGGAATTTATTTGTATGAAATTGGCCTCAGGGTTGGTTCGGCTAGCTGTTTTGTTTTTGTTTTGTTTTTTATTATAGCCGGACTCAGCACCGAGACCCAGCACCGGTGCGCCGATACTAAGTACGCTGAGTGCTGAGTCCGTGGCGAAATCCCATCTTTGTCAAGTCTTCCTAGTTCCTGTCAATTGATTTGAGCAACGAATGGTGGCAATAACTTTATAACATTTTGCAGACACACTCTTCATGATATGGAAGGCGACCCGCCAAGACAAGTGCCACCTCGTCTCCCGGTGGCTGCCGGGTGCCTAAGATCGCCGAGTGGGCGCGGAGCCCGCCCGGAAGAAACGGGTGCTCCTGTCAACGGTAACACCACCCTTCAAGCGCTCGCCAGAGAGCGCCGTGGCGTCGGCGGAGCCAGTGGAGCCGACGGCTGACTTCGAACTTGTGCCGCACGATATAGCCAGCAGGTGTGGCGCAGTTGTAGAGATGAAGGCACGACAGCGTGTGTGACTTGCTGCTGGTGTTAATATACGTTTTCCGTCATTTGTTATAGTGTATTTTGATAGAAGACCTGTTTGCACGTATAGTGCCACAGGCGGTCCATGCTGGAATGGGGAAGCTTGGGATTCGGCCGGGATTCCAGTACGGGGAACGGTTGGGGATCCTGATCGGGTCGGACGTTTTTCAATGAGTATTCCACAAAGGCAGCTCGGGGAACGCACGTCCCAACCGGACGCACGGGGAACGTTTGTGATTACCGATCGGGATCGCACCTTTTTCAATGCATATTCGTCATAGGTGGCTCGGGGAACACGCGGGGCGCCCCAACCGGACGCACGGGGAACGTTTGGGATTCCCGATCGGGATCGCACCTTTTTCAATGCATATTCGTCATAGGCGGCTCGGGGAACACGCGGGGCGCCCCAACCGGACGCACGGGGAACGTTTGGGATTCCCGATCGGGATCGCACCTTTTTCAACGCATATTCGACATAGTCGGCTCGGGGAACGCGCGGGGCGCCCCAACTGGATGCACGGGAAACGTTTGGGATTACCGATCGAGATCGGATCTTTTGCAATGCGTATTCACCATAGGTAGCTCGGGGAACGCATACGTCCCAACCGTGCGTACGGGGAAAGTTTGGGGAACGGTGGGGCAAACGGACTTAATTTCCCCGTACGAAATGTTTCATGTCCCAAGCCGATCCTAAGAAAATCCCAAACCTGACCGTCTGGGATTCGCTCTGGAATCCCGCTCCCGATCGGAGCGGGATTGCTGGCTGGGAGTCAGGGCCTCAATCGATATCACGGAGTACCTTTAGGCAGGGTCTCTATCGATATTACGGAGCCTTTATCAATGCTACGGAGTACCTATAGGCAGGACCTCTATCGATATTACGGAGTACCTATAGTCAGGGCCTCTATCGATATTACGGAGTATGGTCAGGGCCGCTATCGATATTATGGAGTATAGTCAGACATTCTATCGGTATTATGGAGTACATATAGGCAGGGCTTCTATCGATATTACGGAGTATAGTCAGGGCCTCTATCATTATTACGGAGTACTCATAGTCAGGACCTCTGTCGATATTACGGAGTATAGTCAGGGCCTCTATAGATATTACGGAGTACCTATAGGCAGAGCTTCTATCGATATTGCGGAGATTAGTCAGTGCCTCTATCGATATTACGGAGTACCTACAATCCGGGCCCATATCGATATTACGGAGTACCTATAGGCAGGGTCTCTATCGATATTACGGAGTACCCATAGGCAGGGCCTCTATCGATATTACGGAGTACCTATAGGCAGGGCTTCTATCGATATTATGGAATATAGTCAGGGTATCTATCGATATTACAGAGTACCTATAATCAGGGCCCTATCGATATTACGGAGTACCTATAGACAGGGTTTCTATCGATATTACGGAGTACCTATAGGCAGGGCCTCTATCGATATTACAGAGTACCTATAGGCAGGGCCTCTATAAATATTACGGAGTACCTAGGGACAGGGCTTATATCGATATTACAGAGTATAGTCAAGGCCTGTATCGTTATTACGGAGTACCTATAGTTTGGGCCCTTATCGATATTACGCAGTACCTATAGGCAGGGGATCTATCGATATTACGGAGTACCTATAGTGACGGCCTCTATCGATATTATGGAGTATAGTCAGGGCCTCTATCGATAATACAGAGTACCTATAATCAGGGCCTCTATCGATATTACAGATTATAGTCAGGGCCTCTATCGATATTACGGAGTACCTATAGACAGGGCCTCTATCGATATTACGGAGTACCTATAGTCAGGGCCTCTATCGATAATAAGGAGTACCTATAGGCCTCTATCGATATTACGGAGTACCTATATGCAGGACCTCCATAGATATTACGGAGTATAGTCAGAACCTCTATCGATATTACGGAGTACCTATAGGCTGGGCCTCTATCGATATTACGGAGTACCTATAGTCAGAGCCTCTATCGATATTATGGAATACAATCTGGGCCTCTATCGATGTAATGGAGTACCTTTAGACAGGGCCTCTATCAATATTACTGAGTATCTATAAGCAGGACCTCTATCGTAATTACGGAGTACCTATAGTCAGGGCCTCTATCGATAATACGGAGTATAGTCAGGGCCACTATCGATATTACGGAGTACCTATAGCCTGGGCCTCTATCGAGAGTACGGAGTACCTATAGTGAGGGCCTCTATCGATAATACGTAGTATAGTCAGGGCCTCTATCGATAGAACCGAGTTCCTATAGGCCGGGCCTCTATCAATATTACGGAGTATAGTCAGGGCCTCCATTGATATTACGGAGTACCTATAGGCAGGGCCTCTATCGGTATTACGGAGTATCGTCAGGGCCTCTATCGATATTACGGAGTACCTAGATACAATGCCTCTATCGATAATACGGAATATTGTCAAGCCCTCTATCGATATTATAGAGTATAGTCAGGGCCTCTATCAATATTATGGAGTACCTTTAGACAGGGCCTCTATCGGTATTATGCAGTATAGTCAGGGCCTCTATCGATATTACTGAGTACCTGAAGTCAGGGCCTCTGTCGATATTACGGAGTACAGTCAGGGCCTCTATCGATATAACGGAGTACCTATAGGCATAGCCACTATCGATATTACGGAGTATAGTCAGGGCCTCTATCGATATTACGGAGTACCTATAGGCAGGGCCTCTGTCGATATTACCGAGTATATCCAGGGCCTCTATCGATATTACGGAGTACCTATAAACAGGACCTCTATCGATATTACGGAGTACATACAGTCACACGGCCTATATCGGTATTACAGAGTATCATCAGGGCCACTATCGATATTACGGAGTATAGTCAGGGCCTCTATCGATATTATGGAGTACCTATAGGCAGGGCCTCTATCGGTATTACGCAGTATAGTCAGGGCCTCTATTGATATTACTGAATACCTAAAGTCAGGGCCTCTGTCGATATACCGGAGTATAGTCAGGGCCTCTATCGATATAACAGAGTACATATAGGCATAAATATATCGATATTACGGAGTATAGTCAGGGCCTCTGTCAATATTAAGGAGTACCTATAGGCAGGACTTCTATCGACATTACGGAGTACCTATAGTCAGGGCCTCTATCGATGATACGGAGTATAGTCATGGCCTCTATCGATATTACGGAGTACCTATAGCCTGGGCCTCTATCGATATTACGGAGTACCTATAGTCAGGGCCTCTATCGATATTACGTAGTATAGTCAGGGCCTCTATCGATACAACGGAGTACCTATAGGCAGGGCCTCTATCGATATAAAGGAGTATAGCCAGAGCCTCTATCAATATTACGGAGTACCTATAGGCAGGGCCTATATCGATATTACGGATTATAGTTAGGGCTTCAATCGATATTACGGAATACCTTTAGGCAGGGTCTCTGTCGATATTACGGAGTATAGCCAGGGCCTCTATTAATATTATAGAGTACCTATAGGCAGGACCTCTATCGATATTACAGAGTACCTATAGTCAGGGCCTCTATCGATATTATCGATTATAGTCAGGGCCTCGATCGATATTACGGAGTACCTTTAGGCAGGGTCTCTATCGATATTACGGAGTATAGCCAGGGCCTTTATCAATGCTACGGAGTACCTATAGGCAGGACCTCTATTGATATTACGGAGTACCTATAGTCAGGGCTTCTATCGATATTACGGAGTATGGTCAGGGCCTCTATCGATATTACGGATTATAGTCAGGGCATCTATCAATATTACGGAGTACCCATAGTCTGGGCCTCTGTCGATATTACGGAGTATAGTCAGGGCCTCTATCGATATTACGGAGTACCTATAGGCAGGGCCTCCATCGATATTACGGATTATAGTCAGGGCCTCTATCGATATTACGGAGTACTTATAGACAGGGCCTCTGTTGATATTACGGAGTACCTATAGTCAGTGCTTCTATCGATAATAAGGAGTACCTATAGGCAGGGCCTCTATCGATATAACGGAGTACCTATATGCAGGACCTCTATAGATATTGTGTCCGTTTTTACCAAATGTTGAAGGAGCGGAATACACCCCCTGAACCAACGTAAGTTATAATTCTACACGCAGCGTCGGAGGTATTGTAGGGTAATTATGTTCAGTGAAAAAAAAAATCCCAATTTTATTTGTGTAGCTATTGATTGAATTACAGATATGTACCGACTACCGAGCAGGTATGTAATAAACTATTATTTGCTTACAAGAGACTTTTAAGAGAATCTGAAAGGGAGTTGTCGGTTCCATTAGCCATAATATTTTCTAAATCACTTGCAGATAGTAAAATTCCACTTGATTGGAAAAGAGCAAATGTTGTTCCTATTCATAAAAAGGGAGATAGAAGTAAAGAGGAAAACTATAGACCAGTTAGTCTGACCTCTTTAGTCTGCAAGGTGCTTGAATCAATCATCAAAGATAAGATTGTTGAATTCTTGGAGCAAAATGAACTCATCAAGGATACACAGCATGGCTTTAGGAAGGGCCGTTCTTGTTTAACTAATCTTCTGGAGTTTTTGGATGTTGCAACAGATAGCTTTGATCAGGGTAAACAGCTAGATGTAGCTTTTCTTGATTTCAGTAAAGCATTTGACAAAGTCCCCCATACAAGACTGGGGTTGCAACTTAAAATTCATGGGATCAGGGGCAAGATTCTGGATTGGATAGAAACGTGGCTTTCAGGACGCCAGCAAAGGGTTATATTGAATGGGTGCCAATCACAATGGAAGGAGGTTCTCAGTGGGGTTCCACAGGGCTCAGTCCTGGGCCCATTGCTTTTTATAATATTTGTGAATGCAATTGAGAACAGTATAGACAGCAAAGTCTTGAAATTTGCAGACGATCTAAAAGTTGTCAGGATTATTAGAGGAAAACATGATCAGGATGTTTTTCAATCAGATCTGGACAAGCTAGTTGAGTGGTCTGAAGCATGGCAGATGAAATTCAATTTGAGTAAATGTAAGATTATGCACGCTGGACGGGTTAGCAGTAAACATAGGTATGAAATGGGTGGGCAGAAAATGGAGCAGATTGAAAAGGAAAGAGATTTAGGTGTCGTGGTAAACAATAGACTATCAGCGTCAGACCAGGTTGTAGAAGCTAGGAAAAAGGCACTTAGAATGCTAGGGGCCATTAACAGAAATGTTTCCTACAAGAGTGAAAAGGTAATAACAAAACTGTATTGTGCATACGTTAGACCACATTTGGAGTATTGTGTACAAGCCTGGTCTCCAACATATGAGAAAGATTGCTGGTTGTTAGAAAGAGTTCAAAAAAGGGCAACAAAAATGGTTAATTGTCTTGGTAGTTTACCTTATGAAGATAGATTAAAGAAATTGGGTATGTTTTCACTTAGATATAGAAGGCTAAGAGGAGATCTAATTGAAGTCTTCAAATTTGTAAATAGTCAGCATTCTGGATATTTAAAGGGTATGTTTGAGTTCAATAGGGAAAATCGAGGTAGAGGTCATCAGCATAAACTCATTATGAAACAAAGTAGGACTAGGCTACGACAGTCATTTTTCAGTAGAAGGGTTGTAGGACATTGGAATATGCTACCAGGGGATGTCGCTGATGCAGTGACACTTGCTTCCTTCAAAATTAGATTAGATAAATACTTTACAGAGAAGGGATTAGTTCATAAATACTCGTGGGATTAGCCTTCTTTTATGCAGGTAGAGTAAGGTGATTTGAAGGGGCGAGACTGGTGGAGGGGGGGGGGGGGGTGGGGTGGGGTGCAACCTCGGATGGGCCCAAGAGGCTCTTTGTTGCACTATTCTTTTATGTCTTTATGTCTTTATGTCTTTATATTACGGAATATAGTCAGAGCCTCTATCGATATTACGGAGTACCTATAACCTGGGTCTCTATTGATATTACGGAGTACCTATAGTCAGGGCCTCTATCAATATTATAGAGTATAGTCTGGGCCCTTATCGATAAAACTGAGTACCTTTAGACAGGGCCTCTATCGATATTACGGAGTATAGCCATGGCCTCTATCAATATTACGGAGTACCTATAGGCAGGACCTCTAACGATATTACGGAGTACCTATAGTCAAGGCCTCTATCGATAGTACGGATTATAGTCAGGGCCTCTATCGATATTACGGAGTACCTATAGGCAGGGCCTCTATCGGTATAACGGAGTATCGTCAGAGCCTCTATCGATATTACAGAGTACCTAGAGACAATTCCTCTATAGATATTACGGATTATAGTCAGGCCCTCTATCGATATTATAGAGTATAGTCAGGGCCTCTATCGATATTATGGAGTGCCTATAGGCAGGGCCTCTATCGGTATTACGCAGTATAGTCAGGGCCTCTATCGATATTACTGAGTACCTAAAGTCAGGGCCTCTGTCGATATTACGGAGTATAGTCTAGGGCCTCTATCGATATAACGGAGTACCTATAGGCATAGCCATTAGCCACTATCAATATTACCGAGTATATCCAGCGCCTCTATCGATATTACGGAGTACCTATAAACAGGACCTCTATCGATATTACGGAGTACATATAGTCACGGCCTATATCGAAATTGCAGAGTATAGTCAGGGCCTCCATCGACATTACGGAGTACCTGTAGGCAGGGTCTCTATCGGTATTACGGAGTACCTATAGACAGGGCCTCTATCGATATTACGTAGTATAGTCAGGGACTCTATTGATATTACTGAATACCTAAAGTCAGGGCCTCTGTCGATATAACGGAGTACATATAGGCATAGCCACTATCGATATTACGTAGCATAGTCAGGGCCTCTATCAATATTACGGAGTACCTATAGGCAGGAATTATATCAATATTACGGAGTATCTATAGTCAGGGCCTCTATCGATAATACGGAGTATAGCCAGGGT
This sequence comes from Chirona hameri, assembly GCA_036785665.1. Lineage (NCBI taxonomy): Eukaryota > Metazoa > Arthropoda > Thecostraca > Balanomorpha > Balanidae > Chirona > Chirona hameri. The sequence goes on along the minus strand of JAXIVJ010001275.1, from coordinate 109,151 downwards.
CTCTATCAATATTACGGAATACCTATAGGCAGGACCTCTACCGAGATCACGGAGTACCTATAGTTAGGGCATCTATCGATATTACGGAGTATAGTCAGGGCCTCAATCGATATTACGGAGTACCTATAGGCAGGAGCTCTATCGATATTACCGAGTATAGCCAGGGCCTCTATCGATATTACGGAGTACCTATAAACAGGACCAATATCGATATTACGGAGTACCTATAGTCAGGGCCTATATCGATATTACAGGTTATAGTTAGGGCCTCTATCGATAGTACGGAGTACCTATAGGCATGGCCTCTATCGGTATTACAGAGTATCGTCAGGGCCTCTATCGATATTACGGAGTACCTATAGTCAGGGCCACTATCGATATTACAAAGTACCTATAGTCAGGGCCTTTATCGATATTACGGAGTATAGTCAGGGCCTCTATCGATATTACAGAGTACCAAGGCATCTATCGATATTACGGAGTACTTATAGGCAGGGCCTCTATCGATATTACGGAGTACCTATAGTCAGGGCCTCTATCGATATTACGGATTACATATAGTCAGGGCCTCTATCGATATTACGGATTACATATAGGCAGGGCCTCTATCGATATTACGGAGTATATTCAGGGCCTCTATTGATATTACGGAGTACCTATAAGCAGGGCCTCTATCGATATTACGGAGTACCTATAGGCAAGGCCTCTATCGATATTACGGAGTATAGTCAGGGCTTCTATCGATATTACGGAGTACTAATAGCCAGGGACTCTATAGATGTTACGAAGTACATGTAGTCAGGGCCTCTATCGATATTACGGAGTACCTATAGTCAGGGCCTCTATCGATATTACGGAATAAAGTCAGGGCCTCTATCGATATTACGGAGTACCAATAGTCATGGCCTCTATCGATATTACGGAGAACCCATAGGCAGGGTCTCTATCGATATTACGAAGTAGCTATAGGCAGGGCCTCTATCGATATTACGGAGTACATATAGGCAGGGCCGCTATCAATATTGCGGAGTTCCTATGGGGTACCTATATTGTCTCTGAAATACAGTGGTGCCTTTTATTTGTCTGTATCTGGTCGATAAAAGCCAAAAAAACGCAATGTTTAAATATGACGTCGTGAGTTACCCATACTTTAGATCCCATTATAAGTCAGTCAAAAATGGTGATATCATTCTGAAATTTGGTATGGTATTTTCCCATATGTGGTTCTCTGACACTTGTTCCGGCTTTTTGAATATCTTTGAAAACATTGATTTTGTGGGCATTTTCCCCATTTGTTTTGCTTTTTTGGGGATCGAAAACCAGTTTTGTCAATAATCCTAGATAGCCATGCCCTTGCTATCTTTCCTTGCTCTTATCTTATCCTTGCTTACTATCTTTTGACTTTTTGGATTGCATTTTGCTTGAAATGTCATTTGTACGGGTTGTTACATTTTAGCTGATTTTGGTGTAAAGCTCGTGTGTAGTGACGTCACTAAATTCGCTATAACTCGAAATTTGTTCGACGAAATTGCTTTGTTTTTCACAGAAGGCGTAAACGTGATTTAGAAGAAGGTATCCGAAGTTTCACGATAACCCTATTGGTTTTTGAGCTATTACGAAAATTAATCAGGGGGAGCGTTAAACGCCCCCCCCCCCCATCAATGGCGGGTTAACTGGAGGACTGACCTGAGTTGACCTGATGTCAAAAAATTGACACTAGGACTTGCCTCCAGGTCAAGTCAAGTGACCCCACCTCCAAAAAGTTTGTGGTCGTGCCACAGCCACAGTGATTTGAAACCAAAAGGTTTGAAACTCACAGGATGTCATCAGGTAATAAGAACGCGCACTGCCGTTGATTTCCGCCCGGGCTCCGGTTTTCATGAATAGCAGAAACGCAGCAGCGCGCAGCACCGCCAAATTTGGCACAGCTGTTATGGCATCAATTACCTACATAGTGTCCATTTTGTACATCAGGTCAACTCAGGTCAGGCCTCCAGGTCAAGTCAAGTGACCCCACCGCCAAAAAGTTTGCGGTCGTGCCACAGCCACTGATTTGAAACCACACGTTTTGCAACTCACAGGATGTCATCAGGTAATAAGGACCTACAATTCGTTTATCTCGATTTTTGTTGTATATCGGTGACCTAAGGTCAGGTCGATTTCGTGACCTCACCATTGCATTGGGGAAAAATGAAAACACGTATAAATCCATAAGAAATGGCTAAATTTGACCAGTTTTCACCAGATCCACTCCTGTGCCAAATGCAAAGCACTATGTCAAATTTATGTTCTTTGACCTCTACGAGGTCAACTCAGGTGACCCCCAGGTCACGTATGGTTTTTCTTCAATAACTCTTTACCAAATCAAGGTAGAGCAATGGAATTTTCACCATTGTCGAGATTTCACCATTTCAGCTTGCCGAGACGATTCAAAAGTTGACCTTTACATAACCTTGACCTGACCTCAGGAAAGGTCAATTTTTGGATGTGACCTAACTAGGTCACCCAAAATTGCATTCGATGCGTCTCGACGAGACAAACACAATAGTGAAATGTTTGACTCTATCATGCTTTTGCCAGAAAGTGTTCCTTACAAACAATTCGGGGATTTTTAGAATGTTTCAAATTCATTGGCTTCCGCGGAATCCGCTGACCTAACTATTGACCTTAGGTCAATTTTTATTAGAACTGTCACATGTCCCTGTCTATGCCTATGTTCTTGTCCTGTCCTTATCGATATATAGACGGTTTTGTTAAGGACACCCATATATAGCGGAAATGTGACCTTTCATGATCTCTGTTGACCTCAATATTGACTTGACCTAAAACATGGCCGGTATCCTTTCGATAGAGCTTGTCTCGAGTTACTCAAAGCCGTTTACGGCTTATCGCTACGCCGTGTGGTTTTCGAGATCTGGGAGGCGGCTACCCCCCCCCCCCCCCCCCCCGGCAGATGGTGGTTGGCGTGAGCCCCGGCAGTGCAAGAGTTGAAATTAATTTAAATTATGTTTTAATTAAAATATTACGCGTCTGTTTTGCGTCTGTATCCCTGCCTCTGCCCTGCCCTGCCCTGCCCCACCATCTGTCTTGCCCTGACACACCTCTGTCTTGCCTTGCCTTGCATTGCCCTGTCCTGTCCTGTCCTGTCCTGTCCTGTCCTGTCCTGTCCTGTCCTGTCCTGTCCTGTCCTGTCCTGTCCTGTCCTGTCCTGTCCTGTCCTGCCCTCTCCTGCCCTGCCCTGCCCTGCCCTGCCCTGCCCTGCCCTGCCCTGCCATGCCATGCCATGTCATGCCCTGCCATGCCATGCCATGCCATGCCATGCCATGCCATGCCATGCCATGCCATGCCATGCCATGCCATGCCATGCCATGCCATGCCCTGCCTTGCCTTGCCTTGCCTTTGCCTTGCCCTGCCATGCCCCTCGTTACCATGTCCTGCCCTGTTTTGCCTCTGCCCCCGCCTTGGTCCCGTCCTGTCCCGCCCTGTCCTTCCCCGTCCTACCCTGATTCGCCCTGTTCTGCCCGTTGCCGCCGCCCAGTGGCACCAGCACAGCTGTGCATTGCCGTGCTCTCGGTTAGGTAAGTCACGTTAGATTACCCGATGCAGAGCGAGTTTCGTTCAAATTGCCGAATATTATGGTCATGACTAGATAGTATAGTTTGAATAGCAATATAGGCTAACGTGACTAAAATTGACATTGGTCGAAGAAAGGAACTGTTCCATATGTTCGCAGAGGCCGGAATTCACAAATTTAGCAAAACAGCACCAGTACAATTTTGACGGTGGCCTCAATTTTAGGGGGTGGCAATGCCACCCCAGTGTCACGGCAGGGGCGGCAGTCTGCCACCCCTGCCCCTATGGTGGCGCCGCCATTGTGTACACATAACGGCTGTGCGGTGTATGTTACATTGTGAGTAACTTTGACGTGACTTACACATAACGGCTGTGCAGTGTATGTTATGTAACGGGTTTTCGCTTCTGCAAGGACCTCTGCAATTTCGTGTAGCATTGCAACATTTTTTGAAATTTTTGAAAACTCTTTTTCTTGTTAATTTTGGGCCGCTGAATGGAATGATATAAATTTTGAGGCTCTCTGGCTTAATCTGTAACAATTAGAACTGCTTGCAACAATTGTCAACAATTTGCAACATTATTAAAATTTTGCTCACGGGGTTTTCTTGAGATCAGGAGTCGAAATATGGCATTTTCAGAATGTTATATTCCCGTGTTTTCGAGATAATACTAAATTTTGTGGGTAAAAATGCAGAATCGAGCTCAACCTGTACATACATTTTTTATTTGGAGGCAGGTCAATCATCGGCGAGCACATAGGTCGCTGCACGGTTAGGGTGGGGGGTGGTTAAATTTAGCGGGTTAATCGGGAATTGGTCCGGTGGAATAAGGTCGGGGTTTCCTTGTTCGTGAGCCGGCACCAATGGCCCTCTGGCTCCTCCTTACATAATTTCACCAACGGCTTGTCTCTCAGACTTTCACACCGTGAGTTCTGTGATCGGTTCCATGTCTATTCTGCATACCCAGTGCAACGCTACGCTGAGGACGAACTCCCACTGGAACTAACACATTCATACATCCTTTCACTCAGACTCTCCCCAGACATTCACTCAATCATCAATATCTTTCATACTTTGCAGTAAACTGTCAGGTTCGTCTTCCTGACCCCTCCCTCTTTTCCTATCCCCACCAGTGGTGCGTAGTGTTACACAGGGAACGCACCAGGGTAACAGCTGGTTTACTGAGCGAATTTCGTCTCCGATGTACTCAGCTCTTCACTATGGATAACTTTCCACTCTAACTATTAAATCCACCAAATGAAAATATGAATAACCTCACACATGCTTTTATGTCTGGGTCCATTCCTGCCGCACACTGCTGCTGGGATCCACGACTTACTGCGGTTTCCGTGGTGCTCCAATCGCCAAGCCACGCCACCTCAGCACCCTGACTCCTCCTACGGCATTTATCTGAGGCGGATGGCCATTCCGGCCCACACACGTCACCACCTCAGCACCCTGACTCCCCCTACGGCATTTATCTGGGGCGGATGGCCATTCCGGCCCGCACGCGTCACCACCTCAGCACCCTGACTCCTCCTACGGCATTTACCTGAGGCGGATGGCCATTCTGGCCCTCACACGTCGCCACCCCAGCACCCTGACTTCTCCTACGGCATTTATCTGGGGCGGATGGCCATTCCGGCCCGCACACGTCACCACCTCAGCACCCTGACTCCTACGGCATTTACCTGAGGCGGATGGCCATTCTGGCCCTCCTGGTTTCCCAGAACCTGGCGTTACCGGACTCTTTCGAGTGCCCGCCAGTATTTCGCGACTTACGGCGCGCGATCCAGCTCACTTCCTGGCATCGCGGAATGGATCCTCTTGCAAAAACAAATATCATCATCATCTAACTCCCATTATCCTGGAAACACAACTTTCTCCTTTCGAACTAAATATTCCCACCGAAACCGGTCTATACATCTGAGAACTTCGCTATCTCTTGTTAAAATGATCTCCTCTTAGTTGAATTCCCATTCACCTCCACCCCATTTTACCCCATCACCCGTCAGTGCAGCAGACCGTGTCGGCAGGCATATTACGCACAGGGGCGCGGCTACGTATTGTATAGGCCTCCTCCCAATCTTGTCCATTATTTCCCACTGTCAGTTTACACCATGCTGTTATCGTCATACCTCCCTCGTGCATTGTATCCTATTTGCCCCGGCTCCACGCGCACGGTTGTCTCTGGGCGTGCGTCTGCACGTTTGTATGTAGTGTACGTACAGTATGCATGCATGATTCCAAGTATGTGTATGTATGCCTGTATGCTTGCATGCCTGCGTACTCGCATGCCCGCATGCCCGCATGCCTGTATGCCTGCATGCCTGCGTACTCGCATGCCCGCATGCCCGCATACCTGTATGCCTGTATGCCTGTATGCCTGTATGCCTGTATGCCTGTATGCCTGTATGCCTGTATGCCTGTATGCCTGTATGCCTGTATGCCTGTATGCCTGTATGCCTGTATGCCTGTATGCCTGTATGCCTGTATGCCTGCATGCCTGCATGCCTGCATGCCTGCATGCCTGTATGCCTGTATGCCTGTATGCCTGTATGCCTGTATGCCTGTATGCCTGTATGCCTGTATGCCTGTATGCCTGTATGCCTGTATGCCTGTATGCCTGTATGCCTGTATGCCTGTATGCCTGTATGCCTGTATGCTTGTATGCTTGTATGCTTGTATGCCTGTATGCCTGAATGCCTGTATGCCTGTATGCCTGTTTGCCTGTATGTATGTATGTATGTATGTATGTATGTATGTATGTATGTATGTATGTATGTATGTATGTTTGTTTGTTTGTTTGTTTGTTTGTTTGTTTGTTTGTTTGTTTGTTTGTTTGTTTGTTTGTTTGTTTGTTTGTTTGTTTGTTTGTTTGTTTGTTTGTTTGTTTGTTTGTTTGTTTGTTTGTTTGTTTGTTTGTTTGTTTGTTTGTTTGTTTGTTTGTTTGTTTGTTTGTATGTATGTATGCATGTATGTATGTATGTATGTATGTATGTATGTATGTATGTATGTATGTATGTATGTATGTATGTATGTATGTATGTATGTATGTATGTATGTATGTATGTATGTATGTATGTATGTATGTATGTATGTATGTATGTATGTATGTATGTATGTATGTATGTATGTATGTATGTATGTATGTATGTATGTTATGTATGTATGTATGTATGTATGTATGTATGTATGTTTGTTTGTATGTATGTATGTATGTATGTATGTATGTATGTATGTATGTATGTATGTATGTATGTATGTATGTATGTATGTATGTATGTATGTATGTACGTACGTGTGTATGTATGTATGTATGTATGTATGTATGTAAGTATGTATGTATGTATGTATGTATGTATGTATGTATGTATGTATGTATGTATGTATGTATGTATGTATGTATACATGTTGGATGCCCGTATGCCGTATGCTTGTATGCCTGTATGCCTGTATGCCTGTATGCCTGTATGCCTGTATGTCTGTATTTGTAATGTATTTGTGGAGTGTGTGTAGTTTATGCTGTGTAGTGTATATTGTGTAGTGTATATTGTGTAGTGTATATTGTGTAGTGTATATTGTGTAGTGTATATTGTGTAGTGTATATTGTGTAGTGTATATTGTGTAGTGTATATTGTGTAGTGTACATTGTGTAGTGTATATTGTGTAGTGTATATTGTGTAGTGTATATTGTGTAGTGTATATTGTGTAGTGTATATTGTGTAGTGTGTATTGTGTAGTGTATATTGTGTAGTGTATTGTGTAGTGTGCATTGTGTAGTGTATTGTGTGACTATAGTGTACCACGGGTCGTGTTTCTGTAATTGGTAATCGGTACTCAGTACTCGGTACTCGATACTCAGTACTCATTACTCAGTACTCAGTACTCGGCACTTGGTACTCGGTACTCGGCACTCGGTACTCACACTTGGTACTCGGTACTCGGCACTCGGTACTCGACACTCGGTACCCGGTACTCGGTACTCGGTACTCGTTACTCAAGAATGGGTACTCAGTACTCGGTACTCAGTACTCGGTACTCAGTACTCGGTACTCAGTACTCGGTACTCAGTACTCGGTACTCGGTACTCGGTACTCGGTTATCAGTACCCGGTACTTGGTACGCGGTACTCGGTATTCGGTACTCGGCACTCGGTACTCGGTATTCGGTATTCGGTATTCGGTACTCGGTATTCGGTCCTCGGTACTCGGTACTCGGTACTCTGTACTCGGTACTCGGTACTCGGTACCTGGTACTCAGTACTTCTCTGTATGTACAACAACTGTCCCACCTGAGCGAAATCCACGGGTTTTCCCCTCGTTAGGCTAGCGTCTGACCGTCTGGCCGGACCCTCTCGTCCAGGGGAGGGGGTTCATGACGTCATGTGTTTTGGGATCGGGCGCGTGGGGTCAGTGTCCCAGCGGCCGGTAGCGGTGATCGGTGACGCTGGCCGTGTGGAAACTTGTGCGAATTTTCATGACAGCGATTTTATTCTGGCGTTAATTTTTAACAGCGAGATGAACAGGGACGAAATTGTACATGACCGTGATTTGTATCATACCGCCATATCTTTCCATAGAGCAAACAACCATCCCATAATTTCGCGCTTGTTAAGGAGACAGTTAACTGCGAGAATCGTAAACATTCCAACACAGCCTTCCTCAATTTCCTTTTCCTTGGGAAATATTTACTTTACTCAGTTAGCTTTGAACCTAATACATAACAGATAAGTGATCCGATAAATCAGATAAATTTTCCGGCAATGAAAATAACGTTGCTGAACAAATTGAAATTAATAGTCTTGCAATTATCGGCGGCTTAGGGCTGTATAGAAACAATATTAGCACACATTCGACAATTCGTCAATAAGACTTGTTTATAAAAATCCTCACGACACAATCCCTAAATGATCTGTTTGTATAAGCCGAAACGTTGAAATGATGACCCTGTCATCAACCGATCCTGACATCAAAGATTGCGTAAAAAGGCTTACAGATTAAATTGCAAATTAACCACAGTGAAGTTAATTTGACCGGATTTGAAAATGTCACCAATCAGACCAAATAATCAACCGAACCGGATAATTGAATGGCAAGGTTAAGAAAAAATATCGGTTACCCTGTCTGCTGGCAATCGGGTTGGCCATTCCTGAAAATTTTCAGTACGGGTATTTCACATAAATTATCACATCACTCGGGTTTTACCAGAAACAGTTGGCCTTCAATATATCAGTAAACATTGTTCACCAAAATAAACATTAAACCTCGAAACCTTGAATTGAGTATTTAATCACATCTAGCCGCAAAAATTGCATTACCCTGCCTCGGAAGCATTGAAGTCACATCATCGCTTGTCACTACATAGATATTATTACGTTAACATTACTAATTATATTACGTGACTTCCCCTCAAGCTAGCGCTCCATCTCATTGATATTCCTTCCTCAATCCATCTTTCAGTCACATTCCGAATTAGAGTACTAGGTAATTCACACAAGGCTATATTTACAGAAAATTGTGCACCGATAGTTTAAGTTAATTGTCTCGTGAATACAATATCATTCGTCTTATAGGCAGCAGTTCGAGTAGAGTCAGCAAAATTCCGTCAGACACATCAGTCACATCAATTCGAACAGTCAACCAGTCAAATAAATCCCATCGGCCACCACCACCAGCATTGGCACAAGCTCCATAATCGGTTGCATTTAAAGCACGAGAGTTATAAAAGACGCAAACATGAACGTCCATACCATATCAGAGTTTTGATTTACGTTAGAAGTTATAACTAGTCAGGCAAACAATATATGATAATTTTTCAATCATACACATACTCGCGTAGGCATAATTAAGAATATCGTGACTATATGACCAAACAAATGCCCAAATGGCAGGGGAGTTCAAAGAGAGAAGAACAAAACGAAGAAGAAGAGAAAAAAACGGCCGAAACACTGTGCAAATTAAATTTGTATGGTGTTCAGATGCACAACAAATTAACTGACCATGGAATATAAGGAGGGTATAAGGATTGTACAGACTTTCCGACCTTACTTGATGTGAAATGCGGCTACTTTCTCCAGTATGAAATTTATAGAACTAAACAACAGCAAATCTTGAAGGCCATCACCGATCTTACTTTCTTGCGTCTGCCTCTGCAACCTGACTTGTGATGGTCCTTGACGCGGCTTCTCTGAGACTAAGGCTCGCGGCGAGGAGCCGCGGCCCCAGCCTGCTTCCGTCCCTGCTCACTGCCCCATCTTGTCTCCTCTGAGACTGAGGCTCGCGGCGAGGAGCCGCGGCCCCAGCCTGCTTCCGTCCCTGCTCACTGCCGAACTCTGTTCCTCTGAAACTTACTTGGACTGTTTGGAGGCCTGGGCGCACTATCGGCAATTTCAAGATCGGTCCCGTCCTTGCTGCTCTGCTGTTCGATCTGCCGACGACCCCTTTCACCCCTCTTGCAGGCCCTTTTATCAACTTTTTGCTTGAATAATCAGGTCAGTTGCCAGATTGGCGCCTTGCTGCCGTGATTTTTTCTCCACTCGGTTTTAATTTTCGATTCCCTTTTGCTGTCCTGTCATTGGTTCTTCTCACCCGGCTGCAACGGCCTGTGGATGCCTGCGGCGGCCGGAACTGCTGTCTACAGCGGCCCAGAGGCGGAGCTTGCTGCCGTGATCTGGGTCAGGATCCTGCGCAGAGGCTTCTGCCGAGCGCCGTACGTGACCCGGGCCGCTGGCCGGCGCTCACGTTTAATGGCGCCGTGCAGCTGCTGTTATGGCGTCCTTTCATGGGCCAGGTGCCGTAATAGCGACACCCTGGCGGTACACAGGTCGGAACGAGGGTATTTGTTGCCTGCGTGGGGGGCTTCAGCCGGCGTCTCCACTGTTGAAGTTTTTGGCGTCCGCACGGCCGCCGTTCCTTCCATGTTCAATTTTTAATATATACATAGCTTTTGCTTTTGGAATGTTTCTATTCTTCTGCTTATCTCTATACTTTCTTCTTTTTTCCTCTGTCTCTTTTGGACAATTTAAAATGTATCTCGCTACAGTTACATTGTGAGTAGCTTTGACGTGATTTACACATAACGACACACAAGACCTGTCGTCGGCAGCAAACGAACCGCCCGTAAGCTGCCAGACGTCACACCGGACGACCTAAATCGTTATTTTGTCGGCGTATGTCCGCGTGTGGCTGAGGAGGTGAAGCGTTTAGGGCCTACGCCGGACATAGCCTGTCGGCTGCCGCGTGTCGGTGCCTGTTATCTTGTGCTGGTGCCGTTGTCACTGACGGAGCTGCGGGCCGTTGTGTTTGGGATGAGTGCCTCGCCGGCCTGCGGTGACGACGGCATCAGCATGCAAATGATTCGTGCCTGCTTTGACGCGGTTGGGTGGGTGCTCCTGCATTTGGTCAACTCCAGCATAACCCAGTCCGACGTTCCTGAATCCTGGAAAAATTCCCTAGTCCATCCTATTCACAAATCCGGCAATCTTTCTGACCCATCCAACTTCCGTCCTATATCCATTGTTCCAGTCATAGCCAAAATCGTAGAGCGCGCTGTACACCAGCAGCTTTACAAATACCTATCAGATAACCACCTCCTCTCTTCCAGTCAGCACGGTTTCCGGCCTCGTCACTCGACTGAAACCGCGCTGACCTCAATTTCCGACCAAATCCTATCTGCCTTTGACCACGGAGAGCTGGATTTGAGCAAATGTTTCGATGTGATAGATCATTCAAAACTCCTTTCAAAATTATCACTTCACGGAATTGACACGTCCTGGTTCTCTGCCTATTTGCGTAACCACACCCAGAGTGTCAGCCTCACTGACAGTCTGGGTGGAGTAAAAACTTCCCTCCCGCTGCCCAACAGCATCGGTGTGTTTCAAGGCTCATCTCTAGGCCCTATCCTCTACTGCGTCTTGGCAAACGATCTATGTCTGTTTGCCGAGGACGCAGCGGTTGTCCAATATGCTGACGACACCCAAATTTTGGTCAGCGGCAAAAAATCTGAGATTCACAAAGTCGTCACTCGCATGGAGGGGGCCTTAGCCTCTCTCGATAACTGGTTCCAAGCAAATGGACTGAAAGTAAACGCCGCCAAGACTCAACTGATGCTTCTGGGCAGCTCTCAAAATCTGCGCACTGTACAGTCGGTCTCATAATGATCTTCCCTTGCCACCACGTGGCGCTACGGTCGCGGTAGGCGCAAAAAAGATGGTTTCCCCACCGTAGGTTGGTACCCATTGTGGCTGTCTGGCAGGTGCGTGACCTGGGGAGGGGGAGGGAGAGGAAGTGCGGGGCGCTGTCGGAATGTAATGCGCCGCGACCCGGGTGGTGGTCAGGACCGTCTGTCTCGAGGTTCAAGAGGTCACCTGTCCTGAGCTGGCAGAGATCCAATATTGGAGACTGAATAACTGTGTTCACCACATCAGCCCAAATAGCTCAGTCGGTATAGCTGTTTACTCCTAGCGTATTCGTAGATTGGTCGTGGGTTCGAACCGCGCTGGCACCAGGCGCTTTTACGTGTATTTCTTTCTTAATCATGCCACGGGTCATGTGCAATGCAGAACCCCGAAATTGCGAATGCAAACGTCCACCTGATGATTCTACACGAAAAAGCAGACAAATGCAGTGGGTCTCGCACTGATATGTTCGAATCACGCCGCTCCGTCCTTCACGCTCCAAAAACACACCCGGGCGGGTTTATGTCCATTAAGTTAGCGACAATATCTGCGACGACAGTATTTACAACCTTAGGTCTATGAAGCATCGCCAGGTGTGTAGCTGATAGAGCATCTGACTGGCTACGAGTTTAAATTTGACTTTGACCTTGAGATCAGGTCAAAATATCGACACTTTATTTTTTGGCGCACGGCAAATTTATCAATCGTCGCAAGCGACACGACGGATAGCCATTTCCGAGACGACATCTGTGACGACAGTATCGGTCAACTTGAGATACAAATATTCGTCGTAGTATAGCCCGTGCAGTGTTCTATCAATTGGACACTTAGCGATACTTCACATACCTATGGTTTTCTTAAAATTGGTCATCACAGACATCGTCGCTAACTTGACATTCTAGGTCTGCGTATATTTCCAACCACGGTCCGCCACACAGCATCGCCACACATGCGCATTGTTATTCCCCAATCGGCCTGTGTGGGTCAGACCAGGACGGAGCGGTGCAGATTCCGCCAAGTATCGGCCGGCACCGGGCGAGCTGTCAAACCGGTCCGCCTCGCCTCGGTGCGGGATTCAGCCAGCTATCGTTTTGCCTACCGTGGGAGACCCAGAGCTAGGGAAGATCATTTTGGGACCAACGGTACATGACATCAAAGTAAAATTCCGCGATCAGGATTTAATCCCCATTTCAGAAGCCACAAACCTAGGTATCACATTTGACCGCTCGTTATGCTGGGACCGCCATGTCTCTACCGTAACACAGCGCTGCTTCGGAGTTTTGACTGGTCTATCGCATCTGAGGGGGCACCTGCCAACGGCCGTGCTCTCCGCGCTGATCAACGCCCCGGTTTTCTTGCAGATCCGGTACTGTATCTCGGTATACGGTAACGGCAAGAAGGGAAACTTCTGTCGGCTTCATATAATCATAAACTATGCTGCTAGAGTACTTTTTGGCCGACGGAAGTACGAACATGTATCGAATCTGCTGGGGAAGCTGGGGTGGCTCGGAGCGGAGGGCATGGCCACTTACCACACACTGTGCCTCACACACAGGGTGCGCTGCTGCGGCGAGCCTGAACAGCTGGCTGCGAGTCTGTCCACCGTGGCAGAGGCCCGCGCTACCGAGCGGGCCACGCGACAGGACCACATGCTGTTTGTTCCCCGGTCTCGCACGGAGATGGGACTGCGGCGTTTTGCCTGCCGGGGACCAGCGCAGTATAACGCTCTGCCACGCGACCTTGTAGGACTGCCCGTGCCGCTGTTTCGTCGCCGGGTGCGGCGACATCTCGCTGCCGCTCCGCGAGCACCGGACTGACCGACCCGGCGCTTCTCACCGTCATGCCGGCGGGTTTTATTTGACTGATAGTATGAGTGTGTGTGTGTGTGTGTGTGTGTGTGTGTGTGTGTGTGTGTGTGTGTGTGTGTGTGTGTGTGTGTGTGTGTGTGTGTGTGTGTGTGTGTGTGTGTGTGTGTGTGTGTATGTGTGTGTGTGTGTGTGTGTGTGTGTAGGTGTATGTGTGTGTGTGTGTGTGTGTGTGTGTGTGTGTGTGTGTGTGTGTGTGTGTGTGTGTGTGTGTGTGTGTGTGTGTGTGTGTGTGTGTGTGTGTGTGTGTGTGTGTGTGTGTGTGTGTGTGTGTGTGTGTGTGTGTGTGTGTGTGTGTGTGTGTGTGTGTGTGTGTGTGTGTGTGTGTGTGTGTGTGTGTGTGTGTGTGTGTGTGTGTGTGTGTGTGTGTGTGTGTGTGTGTGTGTGTGTGTGTGTGTGTGTGTGTGTGTGTGTGTGTGTGTGTGTGTGTGTGTGTGTGTGTGTGTGTGTGTGTGTGTGTGTGTGGGTGTGGGTGTGGGTGTGGGTGTGTGTGTGTGTGTGTGTGTGTGTGTGTGTGTGTGTGTGTGTGTGTGTGTGTGTGTGTGTGTGTGTGTGTGTGTGTGTGTGTGTGTGTGTGTGTGTGTGTGTGTGTGTGTGTGTGTGTGTGTGTGTGTGTGTGTGTGTGTGTGTGTGTGTGTGTGTGTGTGTGTGTGTGTGGGTGTGTGGGTGTGTGGGTGTGTGGGTGTGTGGGTGTGTGGGTGTGTGGGTGTGTGGGTGTGTGGGTGTGGGTGTGGGTGTGGGTGTGGGCGTGGGCGTGGGCGTGGGTGTGGGTGTGGGTGTGGGTGTGGGTGTGTGTGTGTGTGTGTGTGTGTGTGTGTGTGTGTGTGTGTGTGTGTGTGTGTGTGTGTGTGTGTGTGTGTGTGTGTGTGTGTGTGTGTGTGTGTGTGTGTGTGTGTGTGTGTGTGTGTGTGTGTGTGTGTGTGTGTGTGTGTGTGTGTGTGTGTGTGTGTGTGTGTGTGTGTGTGTGTGTGTGTGTGTGTGTGTGTGTGTGTGTGTGTGTGTGTGTGTGTGTGTGTGTGTGTGTGTGTGTATGTGTGTGTGTTTGCGTGTGTCAGTGTTTTTTTTATTATTTTTGTTTGTACTTGTGTGATTTAATTGTATGCTTGTTCTGACCATGCTCCTGTGTTTTAACTTATGACGAGAGGTTCTAATAGCCACAGAGGTTCCAATAGCACATGTGGACGACCTTAATAAAAGTCTGTATCTGTATCTGTATCTGTATAACGCTGTGCAGTGTATGTTACATTGTGAGTAACTTTGACGTGATTTACGCATAACGCTGCGCAGTGTATGTCGCGTAATGAGTAACTTTGACGGGATTTACGCATAACGCTGTGCAGTGTATGTCGCGTAATGAGTAACTTTGACGGGATTTACGCATACCAGTTACTCGGCATATATCGCGCTGAATAGTTTTGATGCGACCTGCACAAGCGTGATCGAGTTATGATCACTATATGAGTAGTCGAAACACAATTTACATTTAAAGGGCATTCTGAATAAATTTAATATGTACGCATAGGTGCCGAAAGTGTGGGGGGGTCACGTCTCCAAACATTTTCGGATTTTAATATCATGCCTATGGGTGTGCACGGAAATAATCGACTTCAGAACGCGTGTCTGTGGATCTTGACGGGTAAAAGTTAGTACTACCTGCATTGCACATATAAACACAATGGTCCATTACTTTAATGTATTAAAGCATTAGGTCCCAGACCTAACTTGGATAATCATTATAATACACAATCTTCAGACAACAGTCCGACGTCGGTTCTTCATCTATCACACGACACACAGCAACCTGATCACAGAGGCATAGGAGATGATAGTCAAGGACTGCAAAGGAAGTAATCCGCAGCATTGCCCATTGCTCAATATCGTTCCGATATCCTGTAGAAAAACAAACAAAGAAAGGCGCCCGCACTTAGTTCTGGGATCTAACAGTCAACATCAAAAGGGTAAGGAAGGACTATAAACGCCATTTTGGGAAACTTCTACATGTATCAGCAGCATAACGATTGTTACAGATTCAATAGCAAAATAAAGGAAACGCTGGTAAATAACGCAAACAAATAGCATTCGTCCGTCTTCCGGAGGCAATGATACCTACTGGATTTACTTTGTAATCATCACACGTTTTGGCCACGGGCTGAACCGACACAAACTATATACATGCACTCATAAATTCGTCTAAAGATATCCCTGAACGGTCGATAGAGCATACGAAGTCATGTTAAAGCCATACGGAGAAGTAATACGCTTAAGAGTATCGTAAAAAGGACGCAGCATCACATATCTCCAACCTCTTCCAATGTCTTTCTAGACTAGAATGGAGTTCATGCTCCTATCACTGGCGACGCAGAACAGGACATCATATGTGCACGACATAAGAACAAAGTACAACGTCATTCTTGACTAGATTCCATGCAAATTGAACCAATGAAGTGGAGAAACATTGGATGACATGCATAGTTAAGCGCATTGGTGAAACATACACAGCATATTATTTGTACATTGCCGTAGTTTGTCGGCCAAAGTTTGCTCGCCGACGCTTAAGTGCATATTTCATCTAAACTAACTGTACATATGCAATTTACGATATATTTACAAAACAGGTTATGATCTCATAACCGGAAGTGATACAGGCATCGAAGTAACAGCAATGTCAGGTATTTGGCAGGTACTTCTGGCGTCTTAGACACTTCATCTTCATGACAGCATGCGGGATGGGATTTGGGGATGTGATAGTCATTTTACCACCTGACTTAATTTGCGTGAAGTTGACCTGAATGACCTGAATGTCAAGTTCAGGTCAAGTTCAGGTCACTGAAGGTCAATATTTTTAATTGATAAATCAAAATAAGAAAGGCATGTTTCTAGACCAGTTTTGTCTCAGAAATACAGTGGTGTAATTTATTTGTATATATCTGGTCAATAAAAGCCAAAAAACGCAATTGGTAAATGTGACATCATGGGTTACCCGTACTTTAGATGCCAAAGTTAGTCAAAATTGGTGATATCATTCTGAAATTTGGTATGGTAGTTTCCCATATGTGGTTCTCTGACATATATTCCGATTTTTGTTAAATATCTTTGAAAAACTTGATTTTGTGGGCATTTAAAAAAACAATGTTTTTTTTGAATTTTTGAGAGTCAAAAATCAAAATGTTCAAAAATCCGAGATCGCCATTGTATAACTCTTGCCATTTGCAATCTTTTGACGTTTTTGGATTGCATTTTTCTCAAAATATGGCATTTGTACGGTTTATTACATTTTAGCTGATTTTGGTTAAAACTCGTGTGTAGTGACGTCATTAAATTCGTTATAACTCGATTTCTTTTCTCGAGGAAATTGCTTTATTTGTTCACAGTAGACTGCTTTATTTTTTTTTCACAAAAGACGTAAACGTGATTTGGAAGAAGGTACCCCAAGTTTCAAGTTGATAGCGCTATTCGTGTGTTGAGCTATTGCGAAAATTCATCAGGGGGCGTTAAACGACCCCCCCCCCCCCCAGTCAATGGCGGGTTAAACGTACCCATATACCTACGACTAAATCTGACTATAGGATTTGAAGAAGAAGAAAAAAATTACATCGACAAGTATGCAATCGATAGACAATATGACGGGCTACATTTTTTAACCAAGATTTGTCGCTCTCAAGGTAACCGTTTGACCTTGAGATCAAGTCAAAATCTGGGGTACCCAAAATGTTCACAAATTTGAAAACAGAGAATCTAAAAAACTAATGCAATAGATAGACCATCAAAAAGACTCCATTTACGCATTTGGATATTTTTATCTCAAGCTCACCGTTTGACTTTGAGATCAGGTCGAATTAACCCTGGCCCTACGGGGGTCCCAAAACGACCCCGAGGTTTTTCTTGCATAACTTTTTACAAATGCGGCGCATCTTTCGGACATTTACAGTAGCTAAGTTTACAACAATTATACGTATGCTGTAAAAATTGCATGGAAATTGGTTGATAAATTTGGGAGATAATGATGTTTTGATGACTTCATGTTGGTGGAAAAACGATAAATGTTTGCAAAAATCGTAGAAAACAGTTTTGAAGAAAATTGCAAACGCACTTCAGCAAAGATATAAAATTTAATTTTCTTTAAGATGGCAATCTCGTATTTCCGACATTTTTTGGGGGTTGTTGACCCCTAAAATGAAGAAAAACACTTCTTCTTTTTAATATAGAAATCAAAATTTGCAATGTTGTTAAAAAAAACGGAATATTTGTGAGAGAACTGAGTATGGCCAATACTCGAACTAAATTTCAGAACAATATCTCTATGTTTGACCGAGTGATGGCTCCCTAAGTGTAAGAATCTCATGACGTCATTTTGTAATAACTTTTTTAACTTTTTCGACCATATACGAATAAATAGTTACCTTTTCTGTATTTCTGAGACAAAATTGATCCAGGAACATGCCTTTTTATTTACATTTACCAGTTTCTAATTTTGAGGTTTTCTGACAGCAAAATCGCTGTTCTGGACATGGTCGATCGAGGTTATTCACTTGACCTGAAAGGTCACTCGTTGACCTGAAACCTATAAATCAACATGCCGGTTCTTACTGCGTTGCTCTATCTTGCTTGGTTTGGAAGTTAACAGGGGGTCTTTTTAGGACCCCTCGTAGGGCGAAGGTGAAAAAGCTCCCGTAGGGCGAGGGTTAAACGTACCCATATACCTACGACTAAATCTGCAACGACAGGATTTGAGAAAACCACAAAAGCAAATAAATCGACAAGTATGCAATCGATAGACACTGTGACGGGCTGCATTTTTTAACCAAGATATTGTGCTCTCAAGGTCACTGTTTGACCTTGAGATCAGGTAAAAATCTGGGGTACCCAAATTTTGGAATATTTAAAGTATGAAAATCCTACAAACTAATGCAATAGATAGAACATTAAAAAAAACTCCATTTACGCATTGGCATATTTTTATATCAAGGTCACCGTTTGACCTTGAGATCAGGTCGCATTAACCCGCGCCGTGCGGGGGGGGGCATCTAGATGGCCCCCCTAAGGTTTTTCGAGAATAGAGACAAACCAGCGACGCGCAGCGCCGCTATTTTTGGCATAGCTGTTGGGAGATCAATTAACCACATAGTGTGCAATTTTTGGCTTCGGGTCATGTCAGGTCAGGTCACCAAGCCAGGTCACGTGACCCCACCTAAAAAAAAATCCGGTCGTACCACAGCCACAGTTTTTGGCCGATCAATTTCGTACTTACAAGATTTCATAAGGGCAATAGTACTTACAATTCGTTAATCTCGTATTTGTATATCGGTGACCTAAGGTCGGGTCAATTTCGTGACCTCCCCATTATAAGTCAATGGGGAAATAATCAAATGCTTCCTATTCTGAGAATACGGATGATATCAGCCCAATTCCTTCTGGATCATGTTATCCTAGGCCATTATTGAAGTTCCAGGTGACATTTTTGTTCAGTGACCCCTACAGGGTCAGATAATGTCATCCAAGGTCACCAACACATTTTTGATAATAACTCGACAAAATCAAGATAGATAAGTGAAACTGGCACCAATGTGTTTGTCTCGTCGAGGCATATCTCTCAATGTGCAACATGACCTAATTGGGTCACCACTTGAACTTGACCTGAGGTCAAATTTATAAGTTGACCTAACCTAATCATCATGCATATGATGCGAAGCACCTTGACGATACAAACATGATAGAGTCAAAATCATTGCTCTATCTTTTCTAGGTAAAAAGATATTTGCGAAAACTGTTTTGCTAACAAATTGCCTTTTGTATGACCTCTAAAGCCTAAACTATTGACCTGAGCTTAAATCTGAGGAAATATTGTTGATTTCATTTTCCAAAAGCTCTCCATTGATGTTTTTCGTTTGTTCCTAGCTATCATAGTTCCTGTGATATGTAGACGTTTCTGGAGCGAAGTCTTGAAAATCTGACCCTTGATGACCTCTGGTGACCTTAATATATTTTTTTTTACCTGAGAAAAAACTGCCTGAAATAGTTTAAAAAAGCATTTTTACGCGCTTTCGAACGAAGTTTTCGGTTTTTGTCTACGTCCTATAGGGGCCGAGTTAGAAGGGGGAGGGGCGTCGAAACGCCCCCCCCCCCCCCCCCCCCGGCACGGCGAAGGTGGCGCCGAGCACCAGCACAGCGCGGGTTAAAGGAAATAGTTCACCTTCAACATGGGGTTTTGAACTGAAATAGCAGTTTTGTAGCCCGTGTTGAGAAATCCTTATCTGGAACTTTTCTTGGCTGAAAAGACTCTCCAGCCGAAGATATTTGACTTTTTGGCGAAGGAATACGGCGCATATATGATATACCGTACCGTCTGAAAGTGCCAGCACTGCCATGGAGCATGCGCAGACCAATAACGCACACCATAAAATCAATAATTTACAGCCTTCTGTCCTGGATTGGCGCGATGTAGGACCATTTTTAAAAAGAAAAAAAGAAACTGTATTAAAAAAAAATATAATAAAATCGTGTTCTGAAGAAAAAAAATTACGAAGGTGAACTATTTCCTTTAAAAGGATTATACGGGGTTTTCCCAGAATAATTGAGTTACATAGTAAAACGTACTTATAAAGATGGTTGAAGTCCCACGGTAGCCACATTTTTCTGGAAATGACATCTTCTGCACGTAAGGACATTCCAAAGTGCGTGGTGATGCCATCGCGTATTTTCTGCAGGACCGGCTGAGGCTGAGCCAGTCATCTCTTTTATGCTAATAAAAAACACCTCATTTATGACATATTTCCGGTAAAATAAGCAATATTTGAAAGAAAATAAACTTCTGTTGTTCCAACGACACCAGCAGTTACCTAGTTTTCCCATAAAATTCTATATTTTTCATGAATGTATGCCATGAAATGAATACGCCACCACCAAATTCTCAACGCTAAAGGCAGGAGATAAGAAAACCACAGCAACACAAAACCTCAACAAACAGTGTGTAGTAATACAAAGTCCCGTCAGTTTTGAATTGGATAATAATTTTGTGATCCAGTGTAGGACTTGCAGATAATTCAAAACTCTAAAATTGATCTTAAGATAAAAGTGATGGACAGTAGTGCCGATCAAGTACTCGTTATCTGATACTAGTCTCGAAAAACGCCCAAGCTTTAAAGGAAATAGTTCACCTTCAACATGGGATTTTGAACTGAAATAGCAGTTTTGTAGCCCGTGTTGAGAAATCCTTATCTGCAACTTTTCTTGGCTGAAAAGACTCTCCAACCGAAGATATTTGACTTTTTGGTGAAGGAATGCGGCGCATATATGATATACCATACCATCTGAGAGTGCCAGCACTGCACGGAGCATGCGCAGACCAATAACGCACACCATAACATTAATAATGTACGACCTTCTGGCCTGAATTGGCGCGATGTAGGACCATTTTTGAAAAGAAAAAAAGAAACTGTATTAAAAAATATAATAAAATCGTGTTCTGAAAATTTTCCGAAGGTGAACTATTTCCTTTAACGCTGATAATTGCTGAAATAATGGACTAAATTAGCATTGAGGTCCCTGTTATATGTCTTAAACGTGTTTAAAGCTCATACAACTCCAAAAGAGTGCATTTACTTTCAGGACGGAAACCCGTATAATCCCTTTAAAGGAAATAGTTCACCTTCAGCATGGGTTTTTTAACTGAAATGGCAGTTTTGTATCACGTGTTGAGAAATCCCTATCTGCAACTGTTCTTGTCTGAGAGACTCTCCAGCCCAAGATATTTGACTTTTTGTCGAAGAAATGCGGCGCATATATGATATACCGTACCATCTGAAAGTGAAAAGTGAAAGTGAAAGTGAAAGTGTTGTCAGCACTGCACGAAGCATGCGCAGACCAATAACGCACACCATAAACTTAATAATTTACGACCTTCTGTCCTGAATTGGCGCGATGTAGGACCATTTTTGAAAAGAAAAAAAGAAACTGTATTAAAAAATATAATAAAATAATGTTCTGATAAACTTTCCGAAGGTGAACTATTTCCATTAAAGGAAATAGTTCACCTTCAACATGGGATTTTGAACTGAAATAGCAGTTTTGTAGCCCGTGTTGAGAAATCCTTATCTGCAACTGAAAAGACTCTCCAGCCGAAGATATTTGACTTTTTGGCGAAGGAATGCGGCGCATATACCGTACCGTCTGAGAGTGCCAACACTGGTCTGAGCATGCGCAGACCAATAACGCACACCATAACATTAATAATGTACGACCTTCTGTCCTGAATTGGCGCGATGTAGGACCAGTTTTGAAAAGAAAAAAAGAAACTGTATTAAAAATATAATAAAATCGTGTTCTGAAATTTTCCGAAGGTGAACTATTTCCTTTAATACATTGTCGCTAATGGCGGCAATCGCCGCTTGGGTCACATCACTGACATCCATATAATACCTAGACAGCCATCTTGCGCCGTCCGGGCGTTCCCACACTTTTTTACTGTGTGGTGGCGCCACCACTAACTCACCAGCACTGGGGGCAAAACATCGTGGGTGCCATAGGGACCAATTTATAAATGGCAAATCTGAATGGCTTCCTGACTGGGCTACGCTTGGAAAAAGTGGTGCAAAGTAGCATCATATTATTCGGTGAAGATTGAGCCAAAACGAATTATAAGGTTCCACCTTGTCATGGAATTTCTGGAGAGCAGCTGAAATGATCGGTTACCATGACCTTATTTGGGATGTAACAACCACATTATACTGTTCACTTTCCGTTGCAAATGCGATATAAGCTTAGTAAATGAAGTATATGAAGCTTAGATTGCATTTGCAACAGGAAGTGAACGGTATAACGTGGTTTTTACACCCCAAATAAGGTTATAGTAACCGATCATGTCAGCTGCTCTCCAGAAATTTAATGACCAGGTGGAACCTTATAATTCGTTTGGCTCAATCTAAAATCTCCAACGAACAATATGATGCTACTTTGCACCACTTTTTCCTAGCGTAGCCCAGTCAGGAAGCCGTTCAGATTTGCCATTTATACATTGGTCCCTATGGCGCCCGCGATGTTTTGCCCCCAGGACGGCTGACGCCACCACAGTGTGGGAACGGGCCGTCCGGCGTATGCGGCGCGCGAGTTGGCTGTCTAGGTATTATATTGATGTCAGTGGGTCACATCAAGGTTACTTTACTAATAGGTCACATTACTGCCCAGCGCCCCTGGCGGCGGAAATTTTGCTGACATACCCCATTGTCTTCATTATTTACATGTGTTAGAATAGGGTAAAGGGATTCTGACCGCCGTGGTGACGTCATCGTAAAGCGAGCTTGCGATTCGTGAAGCCGTGAAGGGGGTGGGGGCTGGTCGACGCGTGACAAACTTGCTCACATTCACATTCACATTCGGAAACACATTCGCGGACTATTCGGATTTCCATGAAAATTGGCAAACAGGTAGAGCATGACCTTATCACGCTCATAAAATCAGAGAGTCGCACATTCAAAATCAAAGGATTTAGAGCAGGTCAGATAGGTTTTAAGTCATACAGCGTACTATTCCGATTTGCATAAAAATTGGCACACAGGTAGAACATGACCTCCTTATCACGCTAATAAAATCTTAGGATTTAGAGCCGGTCATAGATTTAAGGTCAAACAGCGGACTATTCCGATTTGTTTTGAAAATTGGCACACAGGTAGATCATGACCTTATTACGCTCATAAAATCTTAGAGTCGCACATTCAAATCACAGGATTTAGAGCAGGTCATAGGTTTAAGGTCAAACAGCGGCCTATTCTTATTTGCATTAAAATTGGCACACAGGTTACAGGTAGAACATGACCTGCTTATCACGCTCATACAATCTTAGAGTCGAACATTCAAAATCAAAGGATTTAGAGCAGGTCATAGGTTTAAGGTCAAACTCTATAAGTGAGGTGACTTTAAACCTATCTGACCTGCTCTAAATCCTTTGATTTTGAATGTGCAACTCTAAGATTGTATGAGCGTGATAAGGCAGTCTTGCTCTCTACGAATGTGCCAATTTTTATGGAAATCGGAATAGTCAGCTGTTTGACTTTAACCCTATCTGACCTGCTCTAAATCCTTAGATTTTGAATGTGCAACTTTAAGACTTTATGAGCGTAATAAGGAGGTACTTCTCTACCAGTGTGCCAATTTGCATGCAAATCCGAATAGTCCGCGAATGTGTTGCCGAATGTGAATGTGAGCCAATTTGCATGCAAATCCGAATTGTACGCTGTTTGACCTTAAACATGACCTGCTCTAAATCCTTTGATTTTGAATGTGCGATCCTAAAATTTTATGAGCGTGATAAGTTGGTCATGGTCTACCAATGTGGCAATTTGCATGCAAATTGGAATAGTCCGCTGTTTGACTTTATACCTATCTGACCTGCTCTAAATCCTTTGATTTTGAATGTGCGACTCTAAGATTTTACGAGCGTAATAAGGAGGTCATTCTCTGCCAGTGTGCCAATTTTCATGAAAATCCCAATAGTCCGCGAATGTGTTGCCGAATGTGAATGTGAGCCAATTTTCATGCAAATCCGAATTGTTCGCTGTTTGACCTGAAACCTATGACCTGCTATAAATCCTTTGATTTTGAATGTGCGACTCTAAGATTTTATGAGCGTGATAAGGAGGCCATGTTCTACCAATGTGCCTATTTTGATGCAAATAAGAATAGTCCACTGTTTGACTTTATATTTATCTGACCTGCTCTAAATCCTTCGATTTTGAATGTGCGACTCTAAAGTTTTATGAGCGTAATAAAGAGGGCATGCTCTACCAGTGTGTTAATTTGCATGCAAATCCGAATAGTCCGCTGCTTGACCTTAAACCTATGACCTGCTCTAAATCCTTCGATTTTAAATGTGCGACTCTAAGATTTTATGAGCGTAATAAAGAGGTCACATTCTACCTGTGTGCCAATTGTCATGCAAATCGGAATAGTCCGCTGTTTGACTTTAAAGGAAATAGTTCACCTGCAACATTAGTTGTAAAGGGAAATAATGACCTTTTCCCACAAAAATGGAGTTAGCACTTGAAATCGCCAGACGAGACCAAAATATATTGTAAATTCATCACATTTTACATCAAAACTTTCCTTCCGCGAGATATTTCAAGTTAAACTTGATAAGCGTTTCACACTTTTAACGACCGGTACTTGCAAGTACTTTTGGTCCTCATCAAACTGCGGGCTTTTCCCGTATTGTTTTTGTACGCAATGGAGTGGAAAATATATTGTGCGTTCTGCTTGTTGTGATTATATGCCCGGCGATCTTCTAAAACTAACAGTGATTGGAAAAAGTGGCAATACAATCGGAAGCTCATCGATGCACATCAACGGCGGCATAGCAACGGCGGCATGCAACGGCGGCATGGTTGCGACCCTCAATTTTTGCAAATCGATTCATTTGTTTTCAACATTAGGAGTTTTGTATAATTTGTCTGTGGCTGTATATAACAAGGTTACTTTACTAATAAGGTTTACCCACGAGGGAGAAACGACTCCCGGGGTGACGTCACAGCATTTGGCATCAATATTTTGCAA
The DNA here is from genome assembly GCA_036785665.1 of Chirona hameri. Lineage (NCBI taxonomy): Eukaryota > Metazoa > Arthropoda > Thecostraca > Balanomorpha > Balanidae > Chirona > Chirona hameri. The sequence goes on along the minus strand of JAXIVJ010001275.1, from coordinate 83,994 downwards.
TATGGTAGCAAATACACAAAGTCGTTTATGGCGCCGGCGATTCATTCAATGTTGATATTGTACTATTATGTAATGTTAATAGTTTGGTTAATATAAGTCATAATGCGCTGCAGGCACGATTATATAGTATTGCACGGTTGGATTGAGACTAACACAAACAGGACAAGCAGATTCATTTTACATTGAATCGTCCGAGTCGAAAGTCGTTAGTGGTTGTCTAGCAACCACGTTGTTTACCAAACAGTCGTTGCTCTCCGATTATCAGCGTTCTTTTTGTGACATAAGCAGTGATTCTAGTTGAACCGCGTGAATATTAGAGCTTTATGTGCTTGGTAATATTTATATTCATTTTTGAGATATTTATATTTAAGAACTGGCATTAATTTGTGAATATTAGTTGGAAATAACAGCATGGGAAGGCCACAATGGAGGCGAGTGCACTTTAAAGGGAGATAATCACCTTTTGATTTGTTGAGCAACACTTTCTTTGGCTACCGTTATGGTATTAAAATGATGTGATCTAAATTTAAGAATTAAATACAATTATTTCCTAATTCAAAGTTGGAAGTTTGGGAAAATTTATGATCGGTATTTTCCCTACACTATTGGAAAGCGCAACGCTTTTGTGTCAATCTGTTCAACGTTGTTGAATGGGCACTTATAAAGAAATCGCCGACACTAAATAGGTTGCCGTCGGGGGCCAACCTAAACTGCCGATTTCAATGCACTTTTTAAAATGATTGTTGATTGTTCATAAAAGTTTGGCACATATTCGCAAAAGATAGAATGCAGGAAACATATTGCATACCTTCATGATAAATAACAATGCGTAGGGAGGCTAATTTACTGAATTCGTTACCGAGTGCTTGCTGATTATAAGCGTGGAGCGCTTATTGATTTATTTATTTATTTATTGACTTCGTAGTAGCCGTCCCCTATACTATACAGTATACATGGCCGAAGCCAAAGGGGCTATTCCTGGCACAGAGTCACACAATGATGGCGTTGAAGTGGGTAAAAGACAAGCATACAGTACAGTTAAAAGTCGAAATGAACATATCAGTCTGCGTCACATCAGATCAGCCCATCAGCGGCGATCGTCATCGTCACCAGACACCAGTCGCCTCTTCAATGCGCGCTTAAACACTGTGCTAGGCATGACGGTAAACTCAGGTGGCAGAGAGTTGTACTGGTCAGCGGCACGATACACGAACTGCCTTTTACCCGCTGCTGAGCCGCGTATGTTGGGGAGACTCAGCAGGTCGTCTCTACGGGTGCTACGCACGTGGTTGGGTCGCAGAGACTCAGGCTGCCCAGTGCGACGGACCTTGTGGAGCAGTGTGATGGACGACCAATTCCGGGGAATCCAGCCAGCCCAGGTCCTCTCGCTCGCCAGAGATGTGATCAAATTTGCGCTTTCCAGAAATGATGCGAGCTGCAAAGTTGAATATTTTTTGGATGGTAGCCAGATTTTTTCCAGAACCGTTACCGTACACTGCGAGTCCGTAGCGGATGTGCGAGAAGACCAGGGCCGAGACGAGGGTGGGTAGGCAGCCGGGTGGTAGGTAGTGACGTAGGTGAGAGATGGCGGTCAGGATGCCAACACACCTCCGAGACAGCTGCTCAACGTGTGAGTCCCAAGAAAGATAACGGTCGAAAGTGATACCGAGATTTTTGACTTCGTTACCGGGGACGAGGTCCGTGTTGCGAAATTTAACTGTGAACGAAGGCATGTTGCTTAAGTTTTGCCGAGTGCCGATAGGGAGAAGCTCAAATTTTGTTTCGTTTACTTTAAGACCGCTTGACCGAAAGTACGCGTCCAGGGAGGATAGGGCTGCTTCCATGTCACCGATCAGAGCCGGAAGGGCGGATTTTTGGCCAGAGACGAGAACCTGGGTGTCGTCGGCGTATTGCGTGACAAAAGCGCCAGCGGCATGCAGGCTGAGGTCATTTGCAAATACAGTAAAGAGTAGCGGGCCGAGAGAGGAGCCTTGGAAAACTCCCTGAGTGATTGGACGAGATGCCGATATCAATGTTGAAGAGAGACTGACGCTCTGCGTATGGCCGGCCGGTAGCAAACCAGGAAGTGTCGATGCAGTAAAGCTGCAATTTGGTTAGCAGTTTGGCATGATCGATGACATCGAAGCAGCGACTCAAATCGATAAGACAAAGGAGCGAAATTTTATTTTGATCCATGGCGGAGAACGCGCGGTCTGAGATGTTGATGAGGGCTGTCTCGATAGAGTGCCGGGGCCTGAAACCGTGCTGGGATTGGGAGAGGAGATGGTTGGATGCGAGGTAGTGGTGGAGCTGGTGCTGTACCACCTTCTCCACTACCTTCGCCATGACAGGAAGGATTGAGATGGGACGGAAGTTGGAAGGATTGTCAGGATCCCCGGACTTGTGTATCGGGTGTACCAGGGCATGCTTCCAGACTGCTGGGACTTCGTTAAAAGTGATGCTAGAGTTGATGATGTGCAGTAAAAGAGGGCCGATGGTGTCGAATGAAAGTTTAAAAATGCGAAAGCAAAGACCGTCGTTGCCACACGCGGATGTGTTGCGCATGTTAAACATGTTGAGGTGTAAATTACTGAGGGTGATGGGTTGCACGGTAAAAGCGCAGGCGCCTACGCGCGGCAGCCGCACCGGCACCTCCTGGGCGGCACCGAGCGCGGACACCTCTGCGGCCACCCGCGGGCCGACGCCGACAAAATAATCATTCATGACGTCGGGAGTGACAGCTGGAAGCGGCTTGGTCGCTTGTCAGTGATGATGTGACACATGTGCCGCCAGAGGGCGCTAGGGCCATCGTCACGGATCCTGTCGGTGATATCGCACCTGCTGTTCACACGAATTGCTGAGCGCACCTCCCGATTGAGCTGGCGGTACTCAGTTGAGGTCGGGTTCCTAAGCCTAACATCTCTAAAAGGGGCATGTTGATCGATAACAAGCCGTACCCGGCTGGAAAACAGCTCCCACTTCACCGCAACCGAGTTAGTCGCGAGCACAGCGGACCAATCGACAGCAGCCAGATCGCGATGGTAGGCATCGCGATCTGGCTGCTGCTATATCAATGCGACGCAGCACTCGAGCACGCACGACAGTATCAATGCGACGCAGCACTCGAGCACGCACGACAGTAAGTCTATGGCGAGACTTAGGTAGTTTAAAAGACATCCGGGTGAACTTATGAGGGCTAAAATGACAGTGACGAGTACCAGTGTTGTGAACAAGGACCAAGGTCACGGTTGATGATGAAAACGTCTAAAAGTGAGCCTGACGAGAACGTGGGTTCAGTGACGGTTTGTGTGAGTGAGTAGGCGGATAAAAATGCGGACAGTCTGCGACGAGCAGGAGCGTTAACGTCACCTAACATATTACAGTTAAGGTCACCTGTGATCACAACGGCACAATCGGGATAATTCAAAATCATCTATGAACTTATCAACTATGAATTGAAATATCTTGCGGTAGGAATTGTTATATGCAACATTTGATGAATTTACAATATATTTTGGTCTCGTCTATCGATTGCAGGTGCTAACTCCATTTTTGTGAAAAAGGTGATTATCTCCCTTTAAGTTAAGATTTAAGCGAAGATGAGCACGGAAGGCGAATCAGATTCCTCAGCCGAGGTAGGAGGATATGATCGAAATGATCCAACAAAAGGTGAGTGGGCAATTGCAAGTAAAATAAACAAGCAGGCTAATTTAGAGGATCAATCAGTCTGTAATGATTTACATCCGGGAATATGGGAAAGTTGGATGACGTCGTTATGACGTAGTCCTGGGAGTTTCCAGGTTTTCGTGGACGGGGGCTGGTATATAATACTATGCTTTATATTATCATGAAAAATAATAATTTTCCCCAAAAAACAAACAAACAATAACACAAAACTGGCAATTAAATCGGAAGCTCATCGATGCACATCGACGGCGACCTATTTAGCGTCGGCGATTTGTTTACAAAGTCATTGTCATGCTTCTCGGCGCACTTAACCATTTGTGGCGAGTTGTTCCTGATTAGTATACCAAGTCCCGTAGCAAGCTTCGTTAATGACGTCACTGGTGCCATTCTTGTGTAGCATTGGAAAATATATCTGATTTTGAGTTGAAAGCTAATTAAAGACTGATTAAAAAAAAAATTAGTTTGAATTTTCTTGTTAATCATTATTAAAGGTATTTTTCGCTATATTTCATAGTAGTTGACACTTCAGACACTTATGACGTAATAATATTGTATCCAATATGCATTTCCCTCGCCTTTTGCTACTGTGGCGCAGTGCCGAGTGCTTTGCGAATACTTGCTTCCCTGGGGTTCAAATCATTCCGCCCTTATTTCATTCGAGTTGGTATAGTTTGCATGTTGTTGTTATTCATGACTTATACTGATAGTCAGTCATGCATCACGGATGCTTCACGAATTGCTTCACGGATCAGTTTGATCGGAAACGTCACAGAGCCTCCAAAAATGCCGCACTCGATGTAAACAATGGTAGGGAAGGACGAATTTGTCAATGACCTTCATGAAGTATACAAGGTACTTGTTCTGTATTTTTTCCCAAACTTACAACTTTGAATTTGGGAATAATTTTATTTAATTCTTAAATTTAAATAAAATAATTTTAAAACCATAACGGTAGCCTAAGAAATTGTTGCTAACAAAATAAAAAGGTCATTATTTCCCTTTAAACTGAGATAGCAGTTTTGTAGCCCGTGTTGGGAAACCCCTATTTGCAAGTTTTCTTGACTGAAAAGACTTTCCAGACGAATATATTTGATTTTTTGGCGAAGGAATGCGGTGCTGGCGAAATAATGTTTTACTGGTTCTAGCCCGGGCACAGGCTATACCGTCAGCCAATCAGCTTGCAGCTGGTGCTAGCAAGCGAACCGCCGGCCGCCGGTTGGCACATCTCCAATGCGAGTCTATCCTTACGCGACTACTTTCGAATCTGATTGTCTGAACCATTGTTTACATTCGCGTGACGTCAGGACTCTGACTCAGAGAATATGCATATAGTTTTTTTTTAATTTAGTCCGAATGTTTTTGCGTGGATGGATTTCCGAGGTCAGCACCCACGCTAAGCAGAGCTTGTTGCGCAGGTCCTGACCTCACCACCCGATCGCGCAATTCCTGTTGGCCGGCAGAATTTAGAAGGAATTTAGAAGGAATAGTTTTGATAAACAATAAAAATGTACGGCCTTCTGTCCTGAATCGGCGCGATATAAGGCTATTTTTTGACAATATACAAATAAATTGTATTAAAAAGTATAATCAAATCGTGTTTGGTAAAACAATTAAAGGTGAACCATTTCCTTTAAACCTATGACCTGCTCTAAATCCTTTGATTTTGAATGTGCGACTCCAAGATTTTATGAGCGTAATAAGGAGATCATGTCTGGCAATTTTCACGGAAATCCAAATAGTCCGCGAATATGTTTCCGAATGTGAATGTGAATGTGAGCTAGTTTGACACGCAAGGCTGGTCGCTAGTTTGACACGCAAGGCTGGTCGCTAGGGAGGCGTTCGTGTTGCCTAATTACAGATTGCCCAACCAATCAGATTGCCCAAATTATATATTGCCCACATGTTCAGATTTGCTAACGGCTGTCTGCCCAACGGCTTTTTGCCCAACGGCCTACTGCCCAACGGCTTTCTGCCCAACGGATTTTTGCCCAACGGCCTACTGCCCAATGGCTTTCTGCCCAACGGCCTTTTGCCCAACGGCCTACTGCCCAACGGCTTTCTGCCCAACGGCTTTCTGCCCAACGGCTTTTTGCCCAAGGCTCACACTGCCCAAGGACGTTCTACCCAACGGCTTTTTGCCCAAGGCTTACATTGCCCAAGGACGTTGTGCCCAACGACGTTTTGCCCAACGCACGCTCTGCCCAAACTCAGCAGACCTAAACCTACCGTGTTCTACCCTGTTCTAGGCGCTGGAATCGTGCCGACGACGGAGATAAAATCTGGCGGTCGATATAAAGCTTTGAGCTTTGGTCAGTAGATGTCCCTAGGTATAGCGCCTGGAATAGTAGGTACAAGGCTGGGGGGGGGGGGGGCAACAAAGGCAGTGTAACTTGGGCAATCTGTGATATGGGCAATATGATATGCACCCCTGCCATTTGGTGGTCTGCGGCCGCTGGTGACCTTGGCCGCCCGGCGCGCCGGCTGCATGGCTTGGCATCACATATCTCGGCCAGGAAGGGACGTGGCAGGGGGAGGGTAATTATTGCCGAGCGCCAGGGTCGGGCGTTGAGGGTCGATCCGGCCCGCTGCCGGGCGATCCGCCCGCATGCGTCTGTGGACGGCGGCACTGGTCGGCTAATCTCTTGCTTCCTGTAGAATGGCTGACGTTTCGCGAAAAGCGCCTCCACACTCCACAATATACATACACATCACTCATTAGTGAATTACCTTGAATGTATGTGTTTGCAATGTACTGAGCTCTCCGAACCGCTGAAGCGAATGTCAACATCTAGTACCTGCGGCGAGGACGGCCGACTGCGTCACAATCAACATGTTGGTATGGCCTGGGCTGTGATCTTACCGCATGTACTTGATGTTGTCAACGCGTCGATTGTGTCGGGAGTGCTGCCGAAGGAGTGGCAGCGGGCTACAGTGGTTTCCATCCATAAGTCGGGGAGCCTGACAGAGCCGAGTAATTATCGCCCAGTCTCGATACTGCCTGCACTGTAAACAAAAAGTTATCTATATATCTATAATCTAACTGTTTGTTATCCTGTCAAATTTCACTAGCGAAAGGCGTGTGAAGTCAAAAGTCAACACGCATTCCTGGTTAAGTGTGCTGTGTGTTTGATATTACTGGTAATTCGAGTGTAGAAGTGTTATCAAACTCACCTCAAAGTTTCCCAAACGATGCCAGCTTACACTAATAGAGCGTGTATCCATGAAACTCGTTTCAGATGCATGTAATTACTCTTAAGCACTAGCGGATCCAGGGGGGACAGGGACGTAACCAAGGGGGGGGGGGGGGGGGGGTACGGGGGCCATGGCTCCCCTTGAGCAAAACAAAGGTGTACACTAGATAGAATGAGATTCTCTGACGACCCGACCCTACCCCTCCGCCACCCCCCCCCCCCCCCCCCCCCCTGTCAACAACATATGTCTGAGGAGCGAAATTTGCTTGTACCACCGACGTGGCCCCCGCCCCCTGATACAAATCCCGGCTACGTGCCTGGGGGCATGGCGGCCATGCCCCCCCCCCCCCAACACCTTAAATCGGAGCAAAATTGACACATTTCCTGATATAGAAGAAAATGTAAGCAACTTTTACAAAAGGAAAGTGTTTTAAATCACCTATCAATGCATAAGCACATAGGCGGATCCCCCGAGGGTGGGGTCAAAATGGGCCCCACCCTCGGGATCCGCCTATGTGCTTATATCCCCCCCCCAAAAAAAAAAATTGGAGTAAAAGTTGCAATTTTTATCTTCTCAAATGCATTTTAGCTGTTTTTATCAACTACAATTTGCTTTTAAAAAATGCACATACAATTTTATATATATAATTAATAGCGAAATAAAGCGACTGTAATAGGTCTGTTACGTTATGCTTCGGACAGTTCAGGGGCGTAGGAACTATGTCAAGTTGGGGGGGGGGGGGCAGGAGGCATTCTGAAGTCGATTCTTTCCATGCAACGCCCATAGGCGTAATGTTAAAATCAAAAATGTTGGGGGGGCTGCCCCCCCCCTTCCCCCTGTTCCTTCGCCTATGTTTGCGTTGCCTTGTGACAATCCCTGACAGATGTATCCGTCCAACTGTTGTCGGTACATGGTCAGTAGAGATCCAGGAAATCTGAAAAATATGGTCCAGACTACGTGCAGCACCATTCAAGAGATGTAGTGAACCGAGTTGCAATTGGTAGCGTTTCGCTGTTATCAAAGCTGGCATTTACTCTACTCTCCGCAGGCTGAAATATCCCGACACTGGCAATATATTCGGATTACGAGCCTACGCACCATTGCTACACCACTGTTGTCAAATCTGTATCTGTATCTGTATCTGTCACTGTCGTTATATTTTTCATCGAATGCCAGTACGCAGGTATGGATTTACTGCATTTCTTATGGCGTATATTGCTATCTGACATTGTCTTGTTACCGAAGACGCTGTAGTGTTCTCCCATCCTTTCCATATATAGCGATTTCCTTTCAGTAGTTCAGTTCCTTTCAGTTTCAGTTCGAGCACGTTGTGGCGTACACAATCATAACAACCTACAACTCCGCAAGAATGTTTTGTCTTACCATTGTCAGTAGGATAATCAAACGGCCGCGGACGAGCCGTCTCCAAAGCTGAATTTGCGATAGCCTCATTCGTAACGCTTTGGTTCTCCACAGCATGCGGACACGTGCATGACCGCCGGCCGTGGCACAGAGCAGCAGCAGCCTGCTCTGATATTTTGTGACCCGCGCCCCAACCTATTCCGTCCTCTCATCCCAAGTCTTCCCTTATACCAGCATGCAGTAGCGGATCCAGGGGGCCGTAGGGGCTGAAGCCCCCTGCCTTAGAAAACGGCGCCCTCGGGCACCGCGGCGCCGAAGGCGCCGCGACGACGTTCTTGCAAAGGATTTGCCGGCGCCGAAGACGCTGTAGCGTTCTCGGGAGGCCGCCAGGGCGCCCTTGTGCCTACCGACATAGTCGTAGTACTGTTGAAAGGCACCCTGACACCCTCAGAAGGCAGCTTGCCGCCCTCACAACGCATTATGCCGCCCTCAGAAGGTACATCGCCGCCCTCGGAAGGCATCATGACGCCCTCGGAATGCATCATGCCACCCTCGGAAGGCATCATGCCGCCCTCGGAAGGCATCATGCCGCCCTCGGAAAACATCGTGCCTTTTTGAAGAAAATGGCATTTTCTTTCATTTTTTTTTTGCAATTTGCTTTACAACTCGATTGTCGACGGTTTTTCAAACATTTATCGTTTTTCCACCAAAAATGGCATGACCTGACGTCACTTAAACGTTATTATCTCCTTAACTACTTCACTAATTTAAATGACATCAGTTGGGCAAACTACGAGGAGGCGATCTAAAAATGGATCGATAAAAAATTAGGTCGTGACGTCATCAAAATGGGCGGAGCATGCCCTTATAAGGGGATCCGATCTAAAAATTTATTGTTTTCCCGACATTCACACCTTCAAACACCCTATCAACCCTTAAAAATGCCTATCACCCCTGGATTTTTTTCGGTTGAAACTGCACGAATCGCGCCATCATATTGTCTTGTACTTGTATGATCAGATCCCTACTTTGGCAGATATGGCCAAAATAAGGGCCGGCGATCTCAATTTCGGCACTCGCAGCCACATGCGGAACTTTATATACTTTTGGGGTTGTAGCTACAACTGCATCCTCAAAAATTACAACCCCAATTATTAATATTACAACCCCAACATTGTCAGTGAATGCATACCTAAGTAAATCAATACTGTGAACGGTACGCAAAATCAGCAAAGGATTTTCAATAACAATCATAACAATATAATGAAAACATATATGAACACAGGAAAGAACAAACTTTAAATTGTTAGTAAAGTTTGTCATAAATAACATTTAAAATCCAACAATAGGTACAACATATTATCTCCAAATTACTGAGAACGACTATGTAGGTATCCAGGGCCGTAGGATCATATTCAGCTGAGTCATAAACACTAAAGAACAACACTACTTATTGATAAACAGGTAACTTTTTCAATTTCAGACACACAAAATGGCAATAGGTATAGGTTTTAACATAAAAAACATGAGCAAAGCAAGATTGAGTGTAGCATATTTCACATTGGGCTTAGTTCTGGATAAATGTCACACATTAGAATGCACCCTTACATGGTGCGCCAAAGGTATTACAATTTGAGTTTAAATATGTTGGTGAAATTGACACTTAATGAAGAACTTGACCAATATTATAAATATGTCTGTGTCTGAAAGTATACCAACCATCCTAAGCTGGAAAAAGAACAGAAATAATCAGACCTAAATAAAATGAGTGAAAAATCATGATTATCACAACCTTCAATGTTTAGCCAGACCAACATTATTTTCACAAGATATACCTGGTCAATGTGTTGAAAAGTAGAGGGCCACATCAGTAAAAGTCATTTTAAAAGAAAATAGCCTAATCCAAGGCACCCATCAAGCAAACCAAAACTTATCGAAAACAGCAGAAATATTGAAAAGCAATAACACACATACGTCAATGCAACGGACAAGATAAATGCGCATATTTTGGCATAGCCGCGTCATATTTGCCTCTTGTATTATTACTAAAGCGATGCTGTTTGGTTCTCGCCTAATTGTTTGCTTTGCGGGAAATATGTTATATGTATTTTTATATCTCAGCTGTAATATATAAAAGGACCGGACCTAGACCATTGGCATCACCAGACATTTTAAGTTCGAGAGGTCATTTTTCTGACAGACGTTTGCGTCCTAGGCAACGACTTTTACTAGGAATAAACATCATATTTTCCCCAAAAATGAAGATTTTGTGTCGAGGCGAACCTCCGATTTCATCAACCTGCTCCATTTTTTCGAACCTAAAATATATATATATATATATGTATCGATGTCTAGGGGTTATCAGTCCCCAGGTTCCGGGAACACGTTGCCCCCTCCCCCTTGGCGACACCTATGCGCCACTGTAAATCAAGCGCAGAACAAGTCGGCATAACCAGATTGTTCTGTTCTTTTATGGACGCCTGTTAGAGGGACAAGGGCCCCCCTTTTGGGTAAGGATTTTTGTTGAAATCATTCATTTTGTTAAGCATAGGAAATTTAATGGGAGTAAAAGGTACCCAAAGACGAGAAAAGCTCAAATCCGCAAAAAATGCATAAGAGTGGTTCTCTCAAAGATCAAAATTTCCAAAACAAATCAAAGAAGTTAGACAAGAGATGAGGTATAAGGGGCAAAGGAAAACGGCGACGCTTCGTGCCGCCGTTTTCCGTTATCTCTGAAAAACCTTGCGGATGCACAAACCAGAGGCGTAGGAACGTGGGGGACAGGGGTGGCGGAAGAGGGGGCAGGGGAGCAGCTCAAGAAGTTGGGGAGCAAATATATGGTGTTGCCCCGATAAATGTGCAATGAGGGCCCCTCTTGAAATATTGATATTGAATTTTGACCGAAAAAGAAATTGACCGAGGGCCCTCGAGGTATCCTCGAACAGCCTGAGGGGACCCTCGGTCGGTCCTCGTCGTTCTCAGTGAACTCTCGGTCAGCCTGAAGGGGCCCTCGGTCTGCCTAAGAGGGCCCTAGGTCTGCCTGAGGGAGCCCTCAGTCGGCTTAAGGGGGCCTTCAGTCGGCCTGAGGGGGTCTTCGGTGGACCTGAGGAAGCCTTCGGTCGGTCTGAGGGGCCCTTGGTCAGCCTGAGTGGCCTTCGGTCGGCTCGAGGACGAGGGGGTCTTCGATCGGCCCGAGGGTGCACTCGGTCGCCAATTTACATCTCCCCCGCTCATGCTCAATAACGGGTGAAGGGGCCCTCAGTTCTTCGAATGGTCCCTGACGCTTCGAGGGGCCATGAAGATTGCTTTGCCCTTTGCCCTCCGTCAGCCTTAGGGGGAGGGGAGCTCAGTCGGCCTCAGATGGCCCTCAGCCGGCCTGTGGTGGCTATCCAGCCGCGGATCCAGGATTTCGGTGAAGGGGGGGGGGGGCGCAACATACACAAAGTTTCGCCCTGCGAGTGCGCTTGGCGGGCGATACATGGGCGCGACCCGGCTCAGGGGGGGGGGGGGCCTAAAGCCCCCCTCCCCAGATCCGCCCCTGCTATCAGTCAGCCTGAGGGGCCCTCAGTCTGCCTGAGGGGGCTCTCGGTCGGCCTGAGGGGACACTCACTCGGCTTGAGTGGGCCCTCAGTCAGCCGGGGCCTCAGCCGGCCCGGGCCCTCAGTCGGCGCTGAGGGGGCCCTCAGTCTGCCTGAGGAGCCCTCGGTCGGCCTGAAGTGGTCCTCAGTCGGTCTGGGGGGCCTTGGTTGTCCTAGGTTAGCCCTCGGATGGCCTAAGGGGCCTTCAGTTAGCCTGGGGTGCCTTCGGTCTGAGGGGCCCTTAGCGGACTTGTAACGGCTCATTATTTTTAGTCGTCTCAAGTCTGACTAAACAAAATAATGACCCTTAGCTGATGATGACCTTTAAAAAATAATACCCCCCCCCCCCCCCCCGTCGCCGACTCAATTACAACCCCAACTAAAAACAAGAAGTTCCGCCTCTGCTCGCAGCAGCCTCAGCGATTTAATTTTGATTCGCCACCTGACTTCATGATCTAAAATTGGATTAGCCGGCTGACTACCGATCTAAAAATTTATTTCACACTGTGGTCGTTGCGTCGCGGAATCAATATTTAGATCGTCATTTACGTGGAATAGGGGGAATTACCGAATATGGTCTCATTTATTATTCCGATATATTAGCCCCGTTTACATAGCAATTTCAAAATAGTGGAACATTGTCCACTAATTGTGGAACATCTTCCATTAAGCTCGTTTGAGTAGATATCACCACTACACCAGACTGAGATTTGATCCAATTTGCTCAAACATGGTGTAAGAGTGATCTTGGTTCATTTTAATTCGAAATCGTGCCTTACAAGTACTGTTAACAGCACAAACATCCAGAGCGGAGTAATTTTTCTTCCGACATTTTGACCTTCATTTAGTAGCGTAGCAGCTTTTGCGAAGACTGCTACGCTTCCATATGCGCAACCGATTTACTTTTTGTCCGACGGCAGTTGCCGCTTTTTCGCGAATAAGAACTAGAGCTGCAAGATCTCCGGAAAGTATCATACCGGTACCATACAACAACACAACCAATAACACAATGTTCCACCAATATACCGGCGCTGTCATTAGTATTTTGTCGCACATATATTCGCATGCCGCATAGTGCATGCGGCAGGCATCTAAGAAGTGCTTGCGGTGCCTAAAAATGACCCGCTGTGTCGTGCACTGTACCGTATGTCATGCAGCTCGAAACGTGGGAGGAGCTCATTTTAGCCAAGTTAGCGGGCACTTATTTTCGCGACCAGCACCTGACGTGAATTCTGTATAATACCACGGAAACAACACCAACAAAGGCAATACCTAGGCTGCTGCAACCATACGACCAATGTGATACATAACAGCAGACGGTAAATTGACGCACTGTAATCGTGATCATGTGATGGTGAAAGAAACCGTCATGCTCTACTATTAGTGGACAATGTTCCACTGTTTTGAAACTGCTATGTAAACGGGGCTATTTCCGATATATTGATGGACAACATGTTCTCCGACACTTTTTAACCTCCGAGTATGCGTATGTTGCTTCGAATTGTCCTAATGACAGGCCTCACAGTTTGATACTGCATGTATGCCCAAATATGGACATAACAAAAGCGAAATATTGATTGATCTATTTTGTATCGCCTCTGTAGTTTGCCCAACTGACATGTTGAGATAAGACGTAAAATGGATGCAACATAAGGTACGGAACGTTTCACGTCAATATCTATCATAGTTTTCAAGATACTGAGAAAATCCGGGAGGGGGCAGATTCCATGACCTCCTAAACATCACCCTAAATGGATTTTGCAATGCATCCCATAGTAAGGCCTCTAGAGGCCAAATAGGGTTCATGGGGAAAATCGACGACCCCTTCGATTTCGCTCAAATTTTGCACACAGGTAGCCAATGGCCTCCTGAACATCCCCCTAGAAGGCTTTTGCGATGCATACCATAGTTAAGCGTCTAGAGGCCAATATAGAGGCCTGGGAAGATATTAGAAAAATCGACGACCCCTTCGATTTCGCTCAAATTTGGTGCAAATGTACCAAATGACCACCCAACATCAACACCAAAAGGGTTGTACGATGCATCCCATAGTTAAGCGTCTAGAGATCAAAATAGACGTTTGGGCAGATATTCGAAAAATCGACGACCCCTTCGATTTCGCTCAAATTTCGTGCAAATGTACCAAATAACACCCAACATCAACACCAAAAGGGTTGTACGATGCATCTCATAGTTAAAGGGAATAGTTCACCTTTAACATGGGGTTTTGGACTGAGATAGCAGATTTGTAGAGCAGATCTAAAAATGGTTTGTGGTGAAAGAATTACCTCTCTACGTTAAGTAATTTCGACACAGGACTAGTGGGCCCGTTTTCATTCCCGCTCTTCCGGGCCACAATCCGGGAATGAACGGGCCATGAGGTATGACGTCATACCCACTGACGTCAGAATTGCGTCATACGCAGATTCCGCCGCAAACTAGCCGTGGTATTTATACAGACTTTGGCCGTGATCATTTAGTAACTTTGAAATAGTACAGAAGTAATATAGGTTGTTATTACCAAGGTCTGTTATTACCACCGAGTTGGTTCAGTGACTGGATGCATTGCCGGGATCAGAAGCCAGAATTCCGAGCTTGCGAAATTGTATTGTAAGAAGGTGCAAATCCCAATATAGAAACGGGGCGACCCTGAGTTGAACGCGACGATTTTCTGGTAAGTTCTTGTTCTTGTTGACCTTATACATCATTGATCATGAATCTGATTTTTACACAGACCAGGTATTTCATGTGTTTGTTGCATGGAAATGCTTGCTTGATTGGTTCTACAGAAGTATAATGAAAAGATGGTAAATATTTTACTGCAGCCCATGATAGAAATATGGATATAATATATCTAAATTGAAATATAATGGGAAATTGTATTAATATCCAGACAATTATTGCATATGACACAGAAAGCTAACAGGTGGACATGTTTTGTCATAAAATACTTGATCAGCACCTTTTGATTCATTGTGTAAAATTGCATCTTGCCTAATGAAGCCTTATGATGAAACACGTCCAACTGTGGGTCTGTTCCTGTGGCGCCTCTAACCTCCTCAAAGTTGCTCCAACTTTCAACTGTCCCAGGCGTACACAAGGGTGGGAGGGGGAAAATGGACCAATGCCCCCCCCCCCCCCCCCCCTGAAGGTCTATGTGCCCCTTTGGTAAACAAAATTAATTAATTTGTGTTTGGTTTTTAGGAAAAAGTTGGGCGATATTCCGCTTTTGCACACCTTTATATAGGTAAATTGAATTAACATTTCAGTTGGTTGAGGGGATTGATGGGTGATACAAAATATTATTGTTAGGTAAGTACTGATAATGTCTCTGTTTTGAGTGCAGTTCTAATGAAATCAGACGTGTAGAATTAGTATAAAATATTTGGTTTTCCTATAAAAAGGTCTGTAAAACCGGAATATGGCCAAAAATTGTTGAAAATATGCCCCTCAAAAAATATATTGGGTCAAATATGGCGAGTTTTTTGGGTTGGGGTACTTTATGCCCCCCTAAGCAAAAATTACCCCCTCCTGGAGTGAATCCTGTGTACTCCACTGGCAACTGTTCTATCCTATTGCACAGACAGTTGCAAGTTGGAGCAAGTTGGAGGAGGTTATAGGCACCACGGGAACAGGCCCTATGTCAGCTTTGCCGGGTTGTTTGTCTAATGGGGAAATTATCATTTTCTTGTAAAACAAGATGCATCAACAATGCAAGTTAACTGCTGTTCAACTGGGCTCGTCATAACCAGTGGCGTACCCAGGATTCACTCTAGGAGGGACAATTTTTGCTTAGGGGTAAAGTACCCTCACCAAAAAAAAACTCAGGTTTTGGCCAGCTATATTTAAAAAAGGGCATATTTTCACCATTTAAAGAAAAAATGTTGATCAAAGGGGCACGTACAGAGTACAGACCTTACCTTACCTTACTTACTTTACCTTACAGTAATCAGGATTTTTAGGCCTCAAGGCCTGTAGTACCCGCTCTCATCGAGTTCATGATTCCTGGCATGTGTCAGTCAGTGTCACTGGTATGCTGAACCTGACATGAACCCAATGGGCGTCCAATATAGCCTTGGAAGGCATTCAGCGAAGGAGCGCAGACCACTTTGGATGGGAGACCATTCCAATCATTCACAATATGTGTGGCGAAGGCGAATTGTCTGACCCTTGTGGTCGCCGAGGACTTGCGGAGTTTGAAAAGATGGCCTCTAGTTGGACCGTCAGGGGAATTGCCCTGTTTGCCCCCCCCCCCCCTTGTGTACGTCTATGGTCCTAACCTCATACTTTTCCCATATTCCTACATTTCATCCAAATCTGAAGGTAAGGTTTCATTGTTTGGTTGTGTCAAAATACTGTACTGTTCACACTGTGCATGGTGAAAATCAAATCTTCGGTCACATTAAAATAGCTTACTTTTCCTGCCAATACTTTGGAGTGTTTTAGTGTGTCAATATTGTCTACACTATGATAACATGAAAGTCCACTGTTTGAACCTGATTGAAGTGTACAGCCAGGGAGGGGATGAAGTACAGCCTTGTGGAGAAACTATATAACCATCATGCATTATTTTGGCTTAAATATTTATATTGTTACAACAATTTTTTTATTTTAAAACATTGATACATCTACTAATGTGAAGGACTCTAACACAGCCATCTGTTTTATATTAGTACAGACAATATTCTTTAAGGCTGCAGCCTTGATTTGATCCATGCCCATGGGCATGGATCAAACCAATGTTTGATATTTATATGTATAACACATACATATCTTCCATAGGTGTAGATTTATATACTTTTGGGGTGGCCCTCGCCCCCCCCCCCCTCCCCCCCCTAATGTTGAGTTCGCCCCCTCCCCCAATGGTACCCGCTCGGCCCTCCCAATGTTTTTGGCCGCTGGCGGATCCAACAGGGGGCAAGGCGGCCAAGCCTCCCAAACCGCCTGAAAAGGGCAACAAATTGACACGTTTTCTATTTCAAAAGAGAGTATATGCAGCTTTTACTAAGAAAAGCTTGTTTTAAATCCCCTCTTTATGTATAAAGATGCGAAATCCGGTGAATTGTTAATATATTTGCACCTGGAGAGACCAGAGGGCCCTGTAAAGTTAAAAGGGCCCCTGCGCAGAGCGGAGGGGCCCATGCCCAGACCGAAAGGACCCCTGGGTGGGTGAGAAGGACCCCTGAACATGCCGAAGTGGCCCCTGGCCAGCATGGAGGGGCTCCAGGGCAGGTCGGAGGGCCCCTTGAGCATGTCGGCAGAGCGACAAAGCAGCCAGCGCAGGCCGACCAGAAGAGTCGCTGGGTCGATCGGAGGGGCTCCTGGGCAAGTTAGAGGGGCCCCTGGCTAGACCGAAAGGGTCCCTGGGCCGGTCGGAAGCCTCCCTGAACATGCCGGATTAGTTCCTAGCCAGACTGAAGGGGCCCCTGGGCAGGTCGGAGGGGCCCCTGAGGAGGGGCGGCGGATTGCGGGGGCAGGGTACCCAAAATTCCCCCAGTCGAAAATCCTGGGGGGCAAAGGGTAGTTCCCCCCCCCAGATTTTAGCTGCTCAATCTGGGGGCAACATGGCCCTTCCCCTTCCCAGGATTTTCATTTGAGGGGTGGGGGATTTTGGGTACCCTGCGCCCAAGGGCGGATCCAGCCGGCCGTGTGTGGGGGGGGGGGGGCAAACCGTTTTTAGCGGACCTTACCTACCCCCAATTTCGAATTTCTCCCCGGATTTGGGCCACTTTATTTTGCAATCACACGATTTCGAATTTTTCCCTTTTTTTAGGTTTTCGACCTTTTGGGATATCGAAAAAGGAAAGATGTCAGCTTGCAGTTTGTATTGTTCCGACATTGCCTTACACTGAGAAAAACTATGTCAATTGTCAGCTGTACCCAGGGGCGCCGCCGATAATTTTTGAGTGGGGGGGTCGGCTGAAATGACGAGAAAAATGTACCCCAATTTGTTATGCGTGTATTTAAGCCTTTGCAACATTTTTAATGTGGATTTGCATATTATAGTAGGTACTTGTTATTTAGCGGCGCGAATTTTTTTTGCTCGGGTTTGCCTGATAAAACCCAGAAACATAGGCATTTTTAGGTTCTTAGCCTTGTAGAGGATAAGAAGCTAAAAATGTTATTCATTCAATTCAACGTTACGACGAAACGAAGACAATGACGATGGCTTCGTTATGACGATGGCCACTGATGTGACGCCGCGAAGCAGCGTGAACATTTTAATTTTAGGTCGTGGAAAACGCATTTTTAATATTGGAACCAGACTGTGAGTGGAGCCTAGCTCAGGTAACCTCTTTTCCTGGTTGCACATCTCGGTATGATGCAAAATGTTGAAATGAAGGTAGTTTTTCATATACATTAGACTCGGATAGTAAATCACGATGGCCGGTGGCAGTCTGCGTTCAATAGTACATATGATAATAATAACTGTAGTCTGTATACATACCTATGTACCGAACTGTAACAAACAACTGGTAACGGTGCATATGGTTGCAAAGTAGCAAGAGGCAGACCGACATTTCCGCGCATAAATGGTCCCAGTGGATCTGGAGGAGCCTGGGGGAGATGGCTTGGAGAGATAGTCCTGGCCTGGTCCCCACTATTAGCTCTTCGGGCCAACAAGTTGGGCACCGCTGGAACAACTTCCGGTTACCGAAGTCCGCGTCTTTGCGTTCGCGTCGCCTTTTTTAAAGATAATATTTTATGAAGAGAGTTGGCCCTGGGGCCAGCAATTACCGCCAAGGAGAGCCTCTGCAAGACACTTAATGGAATTAATTTTCCAAATTTGTATATACAATTGCGAAACTTGTGTTATGCCGCGAAGCGGCGCGAAATCTTTCAATTTTTGACTGTGGCTAGCTTGATTTTGACTGCTGCAATTTTGGGATGCCCAGTACCGTTCTAAAAATGCAAATATAGCATGCATTAGATTTCATGTCTTGGGGGGGGGGGGCGGGGGGGCCAAACATAGTTTGGCCCCCCCTTAAACAGGCTTGGGGGGGCATGGCCCCGTTCGCCCCCCCCCCCCTGGATCCGCCCTTGCCTGCGCCCCGCAATCCGCCGCCCCTGCCCCTGAGCATGTCGGCAGGGCGGCAAAGCAGCCAGTGCAGTTCCTGGCCAGGTCGGGAGGACCTCTGAACAGGCCGAATGGGCCTCTTGACACACAAGAGGGGCTTCTTGGAAGGTCAGAGGAGTCTCTGGTGAGACCGGAAGGGTCAAAGCACGTAGAGATCCCAGATGAAGATTAAATACAAGGAGGACTTACTCCACAATACAAATATTAAAAGCGGAGCTTTCGGGTATATTGTAATACCCTTCGTCAGGGTGCTACAATATACCCGAAAGATCCGATTTTATTTTTTCCTGTAGAGTAAACCCTCTTTGTATTATATATATCACCCACTCCACATCATGTCTTTTCGCTTCGCGGATCCCAGATGAGTCCCTGAACAGGTCGGAAGGGCGTAGAAAATGTCAGAGGGGCCCCTAGACGATCTGAAGGGATCTTGGGCCTTTCAACAGTAAGAATACAGGGAATAACACTTCCCTGTAGTAAGAATACAGGGAAATAATAAGTACAGGGAAAAACACTCCAAATTTTCGCGCCGCTCCGCGGCGCAATTTAACTACAAATTCAATTATATGCGAGTTAGGAAAAAAAATCGTCAGTTTCTCGGCGCATTTGTGTTATGTTGCTACTTTCCTATATTATTGGGCAAAATAGTTCACTTTAGCACTTTTTCCCCGCACTTTTAAACGCACAATATAGCAATTTTAGAGGTCCGCAACATACGCAATGCGACGCATTGATGAGAAAGCAACCCAGGGCATAAAACTCAAAATTTTCGCGCCGCTCCGCAATTTGTTTAAGAGTTCCAGGTCTTGAGCTTAAAAAAATATTCCAAGTTGGTATAGCTGATTCCAAATTCGTGTCGCTGGTTCCAAAGTTGATGTGGCAGTTTGCTAACTCCAGCTCCTAAACGTTGGTTGGTATAGCCCATGCCATACCTGTCATACTGCATTTTCCAGCCTTGTAACGTGCCTTTTCATGCGTTTTTTTTTGGGGGGGGGGGGCTTTCAACGCTTGGGAAGGGGCCCTTTCTTGGCGCCCCCTCCCTGGACGAAATCCTGGCTACGTGCCTGGAACCAATGGGAAAGCTCGAGAGGCCCTTGCACAGACTAATGACCCCTAGGCAGGTTAAAGAGGCCCTTGAACAGATTCAATGGGCCCCTGGGCAAGTTCGGGAGGCCCCTGGGCAGGTTCGAGAGGCCCCTGAACAGACTCAATGGGCCCCTGGGCAAGCTCGGGAGGCCTCTGGGCAGGCTCTAATGGCCCCTGGGCAGGTTCGAGCCCCTGAACAGACTCGATGGTCCTCTGTGAAAACTATGATGGGCCCCTGGGCAGGTTCAAGAGGCCCCAAAACAGACTATAATGGGCCCCTGGCCAGGCTCGAGAGGCCCCTGAACATACTCAATGGGCCCCTGGACATGCTCGAGAGGCCATTGGGCAGGTTTGTTGGGCCCTGGGTGGGCTCAATTGGCCCCTGGACAAGTGGACATGCTCTAGAGGCCCCTGGGAAGGTTTTTGGGGTCCTGAGTGGGCTCAATGGGCCCCAGGGCATGCTTTAAAGGTCCCTGGGCATGTTTTTGCACCCTTGAGTGGGCTCAATGGGCCCCTGGACATGCTGGAGAGGCCCCTGGACAGTTTTTTGGGCCCCTCGTTGGGCTCAATGGGCCCCTGGACATGCCCAAGAGGCCCCCTGGGCCGGCTTCGAAAGCCCTTCAGTGTCTCTGAGGGCCCTTGACATGCACCAGAGTGACCCTTGTCTGGTTTGAGGGCTACTCTGTGACTTTTTGAAAGCCATTTAGCTAATGCAAATGGTATCTGGGCCAATCTCGGCGGGGCCCCCTGTGACCCGTAAGGGGGGGGGGGGGAATTGCCCCCCTTGCCCCCCCCCCCCCCTGGCTGCGCCCCTGTATATATGGTGACCTTGTTAAGTCAACTTAACAATTTGACCTAAGGTCAAGGTCAAGTGGTGACCCAAGTAGGGCATGTCGCATATGGGAAGACGTGTATCGACGAGACAAACACATTGATGTCTGTTTTACGTCTCTATCTTCATGTGTGTGTGTGTGTGTGTGTGTGTGTGTGTGTGTGTGTGTGTGTGTGTGTGTGTGTGTGTGTGTGTGTGTGTGTGTGTGTGTGTGTGTGTGTGTGTGTGTGTGTGTGTGTGTGTGTGTGTGTGTGTGTGTGTGTGTGTGTGTGTGTGTGTGTGTGTGTGTGTGTGTGTGTGTGTGTGTGTGTGTGTGTGTGTGTGTGTGTGTGTGTGTGTGTGTGTGTGTGTGTGTGTGTGTGTGTGTGTGTGTGTGTGTGTGTGTGTGTGTGTGTGTGTGTGTGTGTGTGTGTGTGTGTGTGTGTGTGTGTGTGTGTGTGTGTGTGTGTGTGTGTGTGTGTGTGTGTGTGTGTGTGTGTGTGTGTGTGTGTGTGTGTGTGTGTGTGTGTGTGTGTGTGTGTGTGTGTGTGTGTGTGTGTGTGTGTGTGTGTGTGTGTGTGTGTGTGTGTGTGTGTGTGTGTGTGTGTGTGTGTGTGTGTGTGTGTGTGTGTGTGTGTGTGTGTGTGTGTGTGTGTGTGTGTGTGTGTGTGTGTGTGTGTGTGTGTGTGTGTGTGTGTGT
>JAXIVJ010001275.1:47500-60000 GCA_036785665.1 Chirona hameri | reverse complement strand
GATGTATATACAATACAAAGAGGGCTTACTCTACAGGAAAAAATAAAATCGGATCTTTCGGGTATATTGTAGCACCCTGACGAAGGGTGTTACAATATACCCGAAAGCTCCGCTTTAAATATTTGTATTGTGGAGTAAGTCCTCTTTGTATTTAATCTTCATCTGGGATCTCTACGTGCTTTGACCCTTCCGTTCTCACCAGAGACTCCTCTGACCTTCCAAGAAGCCCCTCTTGTGTGTCAAGGGGTCCATTCGGCCTGTTCAGAGGGCCTTCCGACCTGGCCAGGGACTGCACTGGCTGCTTTGCCGCCCTGCCGACATTCTCAGGGGCAGGGGCGGCGGATTGCGGGGCGCAGGGTACCCAAAATCCCCCCTCAAATTTAAATCCTGGGGAGGAGAAGGGTCATGTTGCCCCCAGATTGAGCAGGCTAAAATCTGGGGGGGGGGGGGGGTGGGCAAAACTACCCTTTGCCCCCCAGGATTTTCGACTGGGGGGAATTTTGGGTACCCTGCCCCCGCAATCCGCCGCCCCTGCTCAGGGGCCCCTCCGACCTGCCCAGGGGCCCCTCCAGTCTGGCTAGGCACTCATCCGGCATGTTCAAGGGGCCTTCCGACCGGCTCAGGGACCCTTTCGGTCTAGCCAGGGGCCCCTCTGACTTGCCCAGGACCCCTCCGATCGGCCAAGCGACTCTTCTGGTCGTCCTGCGCTGGCTGCTTTGTCGCCATGCCGACATGCTCAAGGGGCCCTCCGACCTGCCCTGGAGCCCCTCCGTGCTGGCCAGGGGCCACTTCGGCATGTTCAGGTGCCCTTCTTAACCGCCCAGGGGTCCTTTCGGTCTGGTCAGGGGCCCCTCCGATCTGCGCAGGGGCCCTTTTAACTTTCCAGGGGCCTTCTGGTCTCTCCAGGGGTCCTTTAACCTTCTAAGGGGCCCTTCCGACCTAGCAAGGGACTGCGTTGGCTGCTCTGTCGCCTACATGCTCCGAGGGCCCTCCGACCTGCCCTGGGGCCCCTCCGTGCTGGCTAGGGGCTCATTCGGCATGTTCAGGGGCCCTTCTGACCCACCAAGGGGCCCTTCCGGTCTGGTCAGGGCCCCTCTGACCTGCACAGGGGCCCTCTTAACTTCCCAAGGGCCCTCTGGTCTGTCCAGGCGCCCTCCAACCTGCCCAGGGGCCCTTACGACATGGCAAAGGACTGCGCTAGCCGCTTTGTCGCCCAGTCGACATGCTCAGGGGCCTCTCAACCGCGCTTCGCGCGGTCTCATCGGCCCTTTTCGGCGCGCGCAGCGCGCCGAAAAGGGCCCTCGCGCGCCAAAAAGGGCCCTCCTGGCCTCCAGGGGGGGGGGGGGGGGGCGGCCGCCGCCGCCGCCCTCCCCTTGGCTAAGTGCCTGAAACAGACAAAGCCAACTCGGTGGATTTCAATTCCCTATTCCAAACCAGCACATATAATTGTCAGGACGCTCGAAACGGCAGGGTTAAAAGTGTCGATGAACGCCGGTGGAAAAATACGTGACTTGGTTCATGGAAAAACAAAGCGTGATTGTTCTTCTGAAATGAGTGTGGTATATGAGGTGCCTTGTTCTGGCTGTCCAAAAACATATGTGGGTGAAACAGGGAGAGGGGTCGAGAAACGCCTAAAGGAACATAAAAGTGATGTAAAGTATCATAGGACATCGAATGCGATCGTTCTTCACATCGAAAAATGTAATCACTTACCGAAGTGGAGCGAAACGAAAATACTTGAAAAGAACATTAAAAGCAGCCTAGGAAAATCTTGGAGGCAGCGCATATCGTTTCTAGGGACACATTTAACACACGATCAGGATGTATAACTTGGGCAACGCCGGCAGTGAATCTAGCTGTAAGACAGTCGTAGCCAATTGCACGTGTTTTATATTAGGTAAATTTAGAATGTGACGGTTTTGCTGCAATGTGTGCTGTCTTTGTCGTTCTTCATCGCAGTGCCGTGATCAAGGTATTAATATACCGAAAGCTTTGCCATGCATCTGCTTTTGGGTTATTCTCATCACTTACTCCAACTGTTGTTTATGTTTCGTGTTTGTTGAAGAGGCGCCTAGAATTAAGCGTTTCGCTTTTGTGCCAATTCAACCATAACATCATGTCATACATCATGTCCATTATCGAAATAAACAAACAAACAAACCCGATTTTGCGGAGTCCGCGTCAAATTAATAATGCTATTGCAGATGTAAGACTATGCCAATGTGTACCCAAGGGCGTAGGCAGGGGGGGGGGGGCAAGGGGGCCATGCCCCCCCCCCCCTTCCTGGAGACCAGGGGACCCCTCTGGCAACCGAGCGAGGCCCCCTGGGGCCGAAGGCCCCAGTGTTTTTGATGGTGTCAGGCGCCCGCAAAACGCCTTACGTCGCATAAAAGAAGGCCCACGAACCGAGACAAAAATCGTAACACGAATCAATAACAACACTTGCTTGTCTGTTAAAGGCATGTATATGTACATACGTAAAAGGGCCCCAGCCAGTGTGGATAGGGCCACCAGCTTTTAAAGGGCCCTACCGATCTACAGAGGGCCTCTGTCGGCATTTAGAGGGCCCCTTCCAGTTGTAGAGGGCCCTCTGCCGACCTTTATAGGGCCCTGCCGATCTGGAGAGGATCCCTGCTGATCTGTGGAGGGCCCTCTGTCCGCCTTTAGAGGGCCCTTCCAGCATGTAGAGGGCCTGCCGATCTGCAGAGGGCCCCCTGTCGACATTTAGATGGCCCCTTCCGGTTGTAGAGGGCCGGCCTTTATATGGCCCTGCTAATCTGTAGAGGGTCCCTGCCGATCTGGAGAGGGCCCTTTGCTGGTCTTTAGAGGGCCCTGCCGAGATCGCGCTGCCCATATTTTTGTTTGGATCAGTATTAGTCGAAGGACAATTTGGCAATCACGGATTTTCGAAAAAATTCACGTGACCTCGTGACCTACTTTTTGCGCCGTGACCTTGACCTGTTGGAAACTGAAATTAACATTTTCGTCTGATGATGATTTGAGCTTCATTGATGTACTTTCGTATATAAAAATACAAAAGTAGGGTTTGACCTGCACAACCTACTTTTGGAGACTTCCACAACTATTTTTTTTCTCAAATTTGCCGTCCGACCATTTTAATTTTCTTGAAAAGTTGTGCACTGGGGGTTTCAAGGACGGTGAATTAATTGGTAGTGACAACAAAAAAGATAAGGCCTTCCGAAAATTTCCCAAGTTCACTGTACAGGTCTAATTTTGACAAACTCCCAGTCTAAGGAAGCGATTTCGATTTTGTTTCTATTGTTTGGATCGGGTAGTCAAAGAACAATTTGGCAATCTCGGATTTTCTATTTTAATTTTGTCACGTGACCTCGTGGCCTACATCTTGCGCCGTGAGTGACCTTGACCTGTTGGAAACTGAAATTATGTTTGTTTTCGTCTGATGACGATTTGCGTTCCATTGAAATGTCCTTTCGTATACAAATATAAAAAGTAGGGTTCGACCTGTAAAAACTACTTTTGAGACTTGCAATGCACACAATACGCTGTTTGGGTACGTTACGTTGTATTCGCCTGGCAGGTCATATGGCGACCTGATGTCGGTGTAACAGGCACCAACCGAGACTAGGTTTCGTCGTCAGGAGTCACTTTCATGGACTTTGTTTCGAAAGCGAAGTCATGGACTTCGCATCTACTTGACATTCGTATGTCAAGTAGATGCGAAGTTATCGACAGACCACACAGCGTATTATGTCAGCATTGCAAGACTCAAAAACGATTTTTACAGTTTGAACCCCACTTCTTTTTTATACGAAAGAATATCAATGCAGCTCAAATCTTCAGCAGACGGAAATTTTAATTTCAGTTTCCAACCTAGGTCAAGATCACGGCGCAAAAAGTAGGTCACGAAATCACGTGACAAAAACAAAAATAGAAACTCCGTGATTGCCAAATTTCTCTTCGACTAATCCTGATCCCAACAAACAAAAAAAGTTGATAAAAATCGTGTTTTAATCTCGTAATCGTCAAAATTAGGCCTGCGTAGTGAACTTGGAAAATATGAAAAGCCGTATCTTGGAAAATGTATTTTTGGGGATTTTTTTTGGTCACCACCAATGAATTCCCCGCCCTTGAAACAAGTGCGCAAGTTTTCAAGAAAATGAAAAATGGTCGGACGGCAATCGTTTTTTGTTGTCTTACTGAGTTTTTTTGTTGTTGTCTCCCCATGTAAAAAAACGTATTTTCGAAGAACGATTTATCCGCCACTGTACCAGGACAAAAATCACAACCTGCCGGATCGTTTTTTTTTTTTGGGGGGGGGGGGGCAAAAGCATACGTTTTTCTACCGATATTTCGTATGGGGGGGGGCAATTGCCCATTTTGCCCAAGCGTAGATCCGCCACTGTTTGTCCCAGGGTCGCGCCATTTACTTTTTACATTTCCATTCATGATTCAGCTGAACGTTCCTAAAACTATGCATACTAGGGTATAACCACAGTCAAACTATTGAATGTGTTACTTATAATTGGGACACAGTCAATGCGCATGTGTGCATAGGCGTAAGTAACCACCTTCCGAAAGTAGGTGGGGACGGAGGCACTTTGAAGTCGATTCTCTCCATGCAACGCCCATAGGCGTAATGTAAAATCCGAAAATGTTACTGGGGACTGATCCCCAGTGACCTCAGTGGTGGTTACGCGCCTGCATGTGTGCCCCCGTACCGTTTCATATTTTAAACCAGTTTTAGCTTTACCAGAGCGCGCCCGCTCGGTCATCGCCCAAAAAGGCGTTTTATTGGTATAATATTGTGGCCTAAATCTGAGGAGATATAATTTCGAGCCATGTTTTTTTTTGTCTGGGGGGGGGCGCTTTGCCCGAGGGGGCGCCCTGGTTTTCTTTGCCCCCCATCCGAAAATATCTTCCTCCGCCACTGTGCCCAAGTTACACTGCCCTGGTTGCCCCCCCCCCCCCCCTCCTGGATCTGCTAGTGGTCACCCGGGTCATTACTCTCTCGATCGCTCCGCCCTCTGCTCTAGTCGCGCGCGGCGGCCGCGCGCCGCCATGCACTCTCCCAGGGGCCCGGTTGCGGCACAAACTCCACACGCCGACACTGAATAACCAGATCCACACAAGTACCTCTATAACGCACAATTCACAAAGTAAAGTGACTTAATGCACTCTGAAATGCTGTTTGCCTTCACGGTCATAGCCGTTTTGCTTATTCATTGCCAAACTGTATTTTGTCAATACATTCAAAGACAAAATAGAGAAATAGCTCAATTTATTTCATATGATTCACGAAGTCCTCCCTCTTATCTGTAGAGTGTTCACCTACCATTGCTGTTTTGCTAAAAATCAGAGTTAAAGGAAATAGTTCACCTTCAACATGGGGTTTTGAACTGAGATAGCAGTTTTGTAGCCCGTGTTGGGAAACCCCTATCTGCAAGTTTTCTTGACTGAAAAGACTTCAGCCGAATATATTTGATTTTTTTTGGCGAAGGAATGCGGTGCTGAGTGCTGACGAAAGAATGTGGTGCTGACGATGGCCTGAGGAAAGCCTATGCAACCAGCCAATCAGCTTGCAGCTGGTGCTAGCAAGCGAACCGCCGGCCGCCGGTTGGTCTATCCTTACGCGACTATTTTCGAATCTGATTGGCTGATACATTTTTTTATTCGCGTGACGTCAGAACTCTGACTCAGAGAGTATGTATATATTTTTGATAACATTAATCATTTACGACCTTCTGTCGTGAATCGGCGCGATGTATGACCATTTTTGACAATATAAAATTAAATTGTATTAAACAATATAATCAAATCGTGTTTGGAAAAAATGTTCCAAGGTGAACTATTTCTTAAAAAGCTGCAATCAATCGCATTGGTCATTGTGTATCAGACAGATGTAGTTTGAAAACAAAAATCAATATAGCTGCCATGTTATGTATTTGGTTATACAACAAACAACATGATCCGTAGTGGCACATAATCCGAAATACGTATTCCCTTTAAAGCGCTTCGGCCGCAAACTGGGAATGGAACGAGGTATAGCACCACTCATAAGCACAGCGGAGTGGGTGGTTCGCTTTGCCCCGGTGGTTCACTATACTGCACCCCAAAAGTTGAATCAATAACCGGCTGGAACACGTCCTAAATAAAAATCCGCTGGGGGCGTGCTCCGAACGGCGAACGGCACACAGGGCAGCACCGGTTTGGCCCGACATAACACTGCCACAGGCAGCGGAGGCATGTGTTGGCATGGCCGCACGGCATGACGATGCCACGATGGTGTTCCTGTCCGAATGCCTCCAGACATACACTGCAGTGCTGCAAAGGATATATTTTGTTAGTTAGTTATACATGTATTAGTCTGCGAGCTTAAAGCCCGAATTGAGGAGAAGTCGATAAGTTATGCAGTTTACAATTATTTAGACGGGCAGATGCACATTGAGGTGGTGTGAAACAGGGTTAAACATTCAAATCAACTTATATCAGCCGTGGTCGCCTGTGTATGAGATGATCATAGGGCAGGGCGGATCCAGGGGGTGGCCGCAGCGGTCGCGCCTCCCCCCGCCAGAAAGGCGCCCCACGGGCTGTCCGTCGCCGGGCGCCTGGCGGCGGACAGCCCGTGGACGTGAATGCCTTACGTTCACATACAGCGAAAAGACGTACTATATTGCATGTGTGCTGCTTGTTTTAATGTCTCCCGTTCGCTCCAGCTGCGGCTTAACGAACATTGCTATCATGGCGCCCCTGGATTTTTGGAAGGCGCCCCTAAATTGGCCTGCGGCCACCCCTCCTAAAATATCCTGGATCCGCCCTTGTTGACAAGTACCTACTAAAATATGAAAATCCACATAAAAAATGCTGCAAAGGCTTAAATACACGCACAAAATGGGGGGAAATTGTTTACGATCGTTTTCCCTTCGACACACCGCTGCTCCGAAATCCGAAAGGAAAACGAAGGAAATTTCATCCGTAACATGCAGGGGCGTCGCCGACGGAAGGGTCGGGGGTACGGTCCCCTGACCCCCACCCCCCCTCTCAGAAGGAGAAGTGGTTGACCCCCCCCCACACACACACACTCACACACACCACTTTTTGCGGGAGAAGTTAACAATTTATCGTAAAAATTGCCTTTGCAGCAGTCAAAGTTCAGCTATCCACAGTCAAAAAGTGGAAATTTAATACGAAATACAACCAGAGCTAAATCGTTATATCTTCAGCGAAAGTATATATGAATGTATTTGTGTAAAATATTCAACGAAGGATTTGGCATGCAACTCTTCGTACCACAACTGGTATCACTGTCCCGGCTGGATGTGCTAAAATGGCTGAATGTGAATGCGTTTGAGGTTCCAATTTCACTTTTCCATATGTTTGGTAACGGTGGGCGTTAATCGGTAAAGCGCACAAAACAAGATACGCCACTGCCAGCTGATCCAGTGGCAGCTGGCAAGGATGTGCTAGGATCGTCTCAAGCAAAATGTGGAAAAACGAGAAAGTGCACATTTCCAGCTTTAATAACATCAATGTATAACATCCGTGCATGCTGGCAGTGGCGGATCCAGGATTTTCTAAGGCAGGGGTTCAGGCCCGAGGGCGGCATATTTCCTCGGTAACAGGGGCGGCATGGTCCAAAGGGGCGGCAATCCAATATGTCAATTAAACGGGTCAAATATGCCTCTTCCTTAACCCGCGCCCCCCCGGGGGGGGGGGACGTGTGTAAAGTTAGCAGCAGTTCGATATTCAGCAGATATTCGGAAATCGACGACCCCTTCGATTTCGCTCAAATTTTGCACACAAGTAGCCAATGGCCTCCTGAACATCCCCCTAGAAGGATTTTGCGATGCATCCCATAGTAAGGCCTCTAGAGGCCAAATAGGGTTCTTGGGGGAAAATCGACGACCCCTTCGATTTCGCTCAAATTTTGCACACAGGTAGCCAATAGCCTCCTAAACATCCCCCTGGAAGTATTTTACGATGCATCCCATAGTAAGGCCTCTAGAGGCCAAATGAGTTAATGGTAAAATATACGACCCCTTCGATTTCGCTCAAATTTGGTGCAAATGTACCAAATGACCACCAAAAATCAACACCAAAAGAGTTGTACGATGCATCCCCTAGTAGAGCGTCTAGAGGTCAAAATAGACGTCTGGGCAGATATTCGAAAAATCGACGACCCTTTCGATTTCGCTCAAATTTCTTTCAAATGTACCAAATGACCACCCAACAACAACACCAAAAGGGTTGTACGATGCATCCCATAGTTAATTGTCTAGAGTTCACAATAGACGTCTGGGCAGATATTCGAAAAATCGACGACCCCTTCGATTTCGCTCAGATTTCTTGCAAATGTACCAAATGACCACCCAACAACAACACCAAAAGGGTTGTACGATGCATACCATAGTTAAGCGTCTAGAGGTCAAAATAGACGTCTGGGCAGATATTCGAAAAATCGACAACCCCTTCGATTTCACTCAAATGTCGTCTATTTTGACCTCTAGACGCTTAACTATGGAATGTATCGTACAACCCTTTTGGTGTTGATGTTGAGTGGTCATTTGGTACATTTGCACGAAATTTCAGCGAAATCGAAGGGGTCGTCGATTTTTCGAATATCTGCCCAGACCTCTATTTTGACCTCTAGACGCTCAACTATGGGATGCATCGTACAACCCTTTTGGTGTTGTTGTTGGGTGGTCATTTGGTACATTTGCAAGAAATTTGAGCGAAATCGAAGGGGTCGTCGATTTTTCGAATATCTGCCCAGACGTCTATTTTGACCTCTAGACGCTTAACTATGGAATGTATCGTACAACCCTTTTGGTGTTGTTGTTGGGGGGTCATTTGGTACATTTGAAAGCAATTCGAGCGAAATCGAAAGGGTCGTCGATTTTTCGAATATCTGCCCAGACGTCTATTTTGACCTCTAGACGCTTAACTATGGAATGCATCGTACAACCCTTTTGGTGTTGATATTGGGTGGTCATTTGGTACATTTGCACGACATTTGAGTGAAATGGAAGGGGTCGTCCATTTTTCGAATATCTGCCCAGACGTCTATTTTGAACTCTAGACGATTAACTATGGGATGCATCGTACAACCCTTTTGGGGTTGATGTTGGGTGGTCATTTGGTACATTTGCACGAAATTTGAGTGAAATCGAAGGGGTCGTCGATCTTTCGAATATCTGCCCAGACGTCTATTTTGACCTCTAGACGCTTAACTATGGGATGCATCGTACAACCCTTTTGGTGTTGATGTTGGGTGGTCATTTGGTTGGGTGGTCATTTGTCATTTGGTCATTTACACGAAATTTGAGCGAAATCGAAGGGGTCGTCGATTTTTCGAATATCTGCCCCGACGTCTATTTTTAACTCTAGACGATTAACTATGGGATGCATCGTACAACCCTTTTGGTGTTGATGTTGGGTGGTCATTTGGTACATTTGCACGAAATTTGAGTGAAATCGAAGGGGTCGTCGATTTTTCGAATCTCTGCCCAGACGTCTATTTTGAACTCTAGACGATTAACTATGGGATGCATCGTACAACCCTTTTGGGGTTGATGTTGGGTGGTCATTTGGTACATTTGCACGAAATTTGAGTGAAATCGAAGGGGTCGTCGATCTTTCGAATATCTGCCCAGACGTCTATTTTGACCTCTAGACGCTTAACTATGGGATGCATCGTACAACCCTTTTGGTGTTGATGTTGGGTGGTCATTTGGTTGGGTGGTCATTTGTCATTTGGTCATTTACACGAAATTTGAGCGAAATCGAAGGGGTCGTCGATTTTTCGAATATCTGCCCCGACGTCTATTTTGAACTCTAGACGATTAACTATGGGATGCATCGTACAACCCTTTTGGTGTTGATGTTGGGTGGTCATTTGGTACATTTGCACGAAATTTGAGTGAAATCGAAGGGGTCGTCGATTTTTCGAATATCTGCCCAGACGTCTATTTTGACCTCTAGACGCTTAACTATGGAATGCATCGTACAACCCTTTTGGTGTTGATGTTTGGTGATCATTTGGTACATTTGCACCAAATTTGAGCGAAATCGAAGGGGTCGTCGATTTTCCCCAGACGTCGAATTTGACCTCTAGACGCTATGGTATGGAATGCATCGCAAAATACTTCTAGGGCGATGTTTAGGTAGCCATTGGCTACCTATGTGCACAATTTGAGCGAAATCGAAGGGGTCGTCGATTTTTCGAATATCTGCCCAGACGTCTATTTTGACCTCTAGACGCTTAACTATGGAATGCATCGTACAACCCTTTTGGTGTTGATGTTGGGTGGTCATTTGGTACATTTGCACGAAATTTGAGCGAAATCGAAGGGGTCGTCGATTTTTCGAATATCTGCCCAGACGTCTATTTTGACCTCTAGACAATTAACTATGGGATGCATCGTACAACCCTTTTGGTGTTGTTGTTGGGTGGTCATTTGGTACATTTGCACGAAATTTGAGCGAAATCGAAGGGGTCGTCGATTTTTCGAATATCTGCCCA
The DNA here is from genome assembly GCA_036785665.1 of Chirona hameri. Classification (NCBI taxonomy): domain Eukaryota; kingdom Metazoa; phylum Arthropoda; class Thecostraca; order Balanomorpha; family Balanidae; genus Chirona; species Chirona hameri. Next base: position 49,499 of record JAXIVJ010001275.1, on the reverse strand, counting down.
GACCTCTATTTTGACCTCTAGACGCTTAACTATGGGATGCATCGTACAACCCTTTTGGTGTTGATGTTGGGTGGTGATTTGGTACATTTGGGCGAAATTTGAGTGAAATCGAAGGGGTCGTCGATTTTTCGAATATCTGCCCAGACGTCTATTTTGACCTCTAGACGCTTAACTATGGAATGCATCGTACAACCCTTTTGGTGTTGATGTTTGGTGATCATTTGGTACATTTGCACCAAATTTGAGCGAGATCGAAGGGGTCGTCGATTTTCCCCAGACGTCGAATTTGACCTCAAGACGCTATGGTATGGAATGCATCGCAAAATACTTCTAGGGCGATGTTTAGGTAGCCATTGGCTACCTATGTGCAAAATTTGAGCGAAATCGAAGGGGTCGTCGATTTTTCGAATATCTGCCCAGACGTCTATTTTTACCTCTAGATTTTTACCTTAAAGGGAATAGGTCACCTTGAAAAATGTCTTAAAAATTGGCTATATGGGGTATATTGAGCTGAAAATCACGAATATGACATTTGTTTGGACGATAGATGGATATCCGTTGAGAAATGGACATGTTTATATTTTCCCCTTCATCGCCATAAAAAACTTCAGGACAATGTATGACGTCATGCATATGGTAGCTTGGATATGGAAGCAATTGCATACAACAACGGGGTACTTGTAACCAAAATATGACGCGTTACCAGAGACAATAGTGGAGACGTCAATACAAAATAAAACAGAACAAAACAAAACGTTATACTCTACAACTGTTTGCTCTGAACTATTTATTCGCATTTGTAGGTACATACTGGATAACTAGATGTCTCATATACCACACAACAAAATTTGGTATCTTCAACTCTGCCTGGACCAGTTACCAGTTATCAATTATCCTAAAGTGAAGCAATGTTTTGTGAGTCTTACGGTATGAGTGGATAGGATGAGGTTGCTTGATCAGTCTGTAGCAGTCTTGACAAGGCCTGCCTGTACATGGTTTCCTTTTTATTATTATCATGTGAAGCATACTAATAATGTACTCAAGAATCAGCTATACCTATGTATCCTTCCTTGTCATACCTGGTTCTTTCACCAAAATGGCCCTTACACAGTTTACATTAAATGTGTACCCATCACAGCTGAGTGTATACAATACATGCAGTAAAGCACCAGAGCTTTGGTGTGTTGATATCAATAATGAGATAGCATGAAATGTCTGCTAGAAGGAGCCCTAACCCAACAACAACTGCTAGAAAGCTGTGACAAAATATTATATCCTTACATGTATCCTTACATGGATGTAACTTAGGTACATGCATAGGCGTAGGAGCCAGGGGGGCAGCCGCCCCCCAACATTTGTGATTTTAACATTACGCCTATGGGCGTTGCATGGAAAGAATCAACTTCAGAATGCCTCCTGCCCCCCCAACTTGAACATAGTTCCTATGCCCCTGGGTACATGTTAGTGTGGATGTTTTTTTAATCTTATTTCTTGCATGCAAATTTGCACTTTAAATTTTGGTAATTTGTCCAACTGATTATCAATGTTTCCTGATATATGATATTCCTGATATTTCTGACTACCTTACATATACATTTTATGTACAACCAAAAGCTGCATGAAGAGAAGCAGGGGAGCGAAGCGCCCACAAGTGAAGCATCCTAGCATTGGGAAATTTGGGTGGAAAATGACACCCTATGAATACTATTTTTCCACTCTTTTTCCTGAGTTTTACTGTGAATTTTCCACTCCTTATTTTACAATGCATTAAATAATTGGAAACCTGATACTGATTTATGGATGTAATTATAGGGACAGCTTGTGGATGGAAAGACTGGTAAGCATTGGCATAGATAATAACTAATTTTGGTGAGCAGGTAATTGGGTGATAAAGCCTGGTACATATGCTTTTTGGTTTAATTTTCCACTCTTTATACTTATTTTTAGTCAGAATTTTCCACTCTGAACCCCAGCTCCAACGCAATTCTAGGAGCCTGAG
>JAXIVJ010001275.1:22500-42500 GCA_036785665.1 Chirona hameri | reverse complement strand
GTAGTGGTGGAGCTGGTGCTGTACCACCTTCTCCACTACCTTCGCCATGACAGGAAGGATTGAGATGGGACGGAAGTTGGAAGGATTGTCAGGATCCCCGGACTTGTGTATCGGGTGTACCAGGGCATGCTTCCAGACTGCTGGGACTTCGTTAAAAGTGATGCTAGAGTTGATGATGTGCAGTAAAAGAGGGCCGATGGTGTCGAATGAAAGTTTAAAAATGCGAAAGCAAAGACCGTCGTTGCCACACGCGGATGTGTTGCGCATGTTAAACATGTTGAGGTGTAAATAAATTACTGAGGGTGATGGGTTGCAGGGTAAAAGCGCAGGCGCCTACGCGCGGCAGCCGCACCGGCACCTCCTGGGCGGCACCGAGCGCGGACACCTCTGCGGCCACCCGCGGGCCGACGCCGACAAAATAATCATTCATGACGTCGGGAGTGACAGCTGGAAGCGGCTTGGTCGCTTGTCAGTGATGATGTGACACATGTGCCGCCAGAGGGCCATCGTCACGGATCCTGTCGGTGATATCGCACCTGCTGTTCACACGAATTGCTGAGCGCACCTCCCGATTGAGCTGGCGGTACTCAGTTGAGGTCGGGTTCCTAAGCCTAACATCTCTAAAAGGGGCATGTTGATCGATAACAAGCCGTACCCGGCTGGAAAACAGCTCCCACTTCACCGCAACCGAGTTAGTCGCGAGCACAGCGGACCAATCGACAGCAGCCAGATCGCGATGGTAGGCATCGCGATCTGGCTGCTGCTATATCAATGCGACGCAGCACTCGAGCACGCACGACAGTATCAATGCGACGCAGCACTCGAGCACGCACGACAGTAAGTCTATGGCGAGACTTAGGTAGTTTAAAAGACATCCGGGTGAACTTATGAGGGCTAAAATGACAGTGACGAGTACCAGTGTTGTGAACAAGGACCAAGGTCACGGTTGATGATGAAAACGTCTAAAAGTGAGCCTGACGAGAACGTGGGTTCAGTGACGGTTTGTGTGAGTGAGTAGGCGGATAAAAATGCGGACAGTCTGCGACGAGCAGGAGCGTTAACGTCACCTAACATATTACAGTTAAGGTCACCTGTGATCACAACGGCACAATCGGGATAATTCAAAATCATCTATGAACTTATCAACTATGAATTGAAATATCTTGCGGTAGGAATTGTTATATGCAACATTTGATGAATTTACAATATATTTTGGTCTCGTCTATCGATTGCAGGTGCTAACTCCATTTTTGTGAAAAAGGTGATTATCTCCCTTTAAGTTAAGATTTAAGCGAAGATGAGCACGGAAGGCGAATCAGATTCCTCAGCCGAGGTAGGAGGATATGATCGAAATGATCCAACAAAAGGTGAGTGGGCAATTGCAAGTAAAATAAACAAGCAGGCTAATTTAGAGGATCAATCAGTCTGTAATGATTTACATCCGGGAATATGGGAAAGTTGGATGACGTCGTTATGACGTAGTCCTGGGAGTTTCCAGGTTTTCGTGGACGGGGGCTGGTATATAATACTATGCTTTATATTATCATGAAAAATAATAATTTTCCCCAAAAAACAAACAAACAATAACACAAAACTGGCAATTAAATCGGAAGCTCATCGATGCACATCGACGGCGACCTATTTAACGTCGGCGATTTGTTTACAAAGTCATTGTCATGCTTCTCGGCGCACTTAACCATTTGTGGCGAGTTGTTCCTGATTAGTATACCAAGTCCCGTAGCAAGCTTCGTTAATGACGTCACTGGTGCCATTCTTGTGTAGCATTGGAAAATATATCTGATTTTGAGTTGAAAGCTAATTAAAGACTGATTAAAAAAAAAATTAGTTTGAATTTTCTTGTTAATCATTATTAAAGGTATTTTTCGCTATATTTCATAGTAGTTGACACTTCAGACACTTATGACGTAATAATATTGTATCCAATATGCATTTCCCTCGCCTTTTGCTACTGTGGCGCAGTGCCGAGTGCTTTGCGAATACTTGCTTCCCTGGGGTTCAAATCATTCCGCCCTTATTTCATTCGAGTTGGTATAGTTTGCATGTTGTTGTTATTCATGACTTATACTGATAGTCAGTCATGCATCACGGATGCTTCACGAATTGCTTCACGGATCAGTTTGATCGGAAACGTCACAGAGCCTCCAAAAATGCCGCACTCGATGTAAACAATGGTAGGGAAGGACGAATTTGTCAATGACCTTCATGAAGTATACAAGGTACTTGTTCTGTATTTTTTCCCAAACTTACAACTTTGAATTTGGGAATAATTTTATTTAATTCTTAAATTTAAATAAAATAATTTTAAAACCATAACGGTAGCCTAAGAAATTGTTGCTAACAAAATAAAAAGGTCATTATTTCCCTTTAAACTGAGATAGCAGTTTTGTAGCCCGTGTTGGGAAACCCCTATCTGCAAGTTTTCTTGACTGAAAAGACTTTCCAGACGAATATATTTGATTTTTTGGCGAAGGAATGCGGTGCTGGCGAAATAATGTTTTACTGGTTCTAGCCCGGGCACAGGCTATACCGTCAGCCAATCAGCTTGCAGCTGGTGCTAGCAAGCGAACCGCCGGCCGCCGGTTGGCACATCTCCAATGCGAGTCTATCCTTACGCGACTACTTTCGAATCTGATTGTCTGAACCATTGTTTACATTCGCGTGACGTCAGGACTCTGACTCAGAGAATATGCATATAGTTTTTTTTTAATTTAGTCCGAATGTTTTTGCGTGGATGGATTTCCGAGGTCAGCACCCACGCTAAGCAGAGCTTGTTGCGCAGGTCCTGACCTCACCACCCGATCGCGCAATTCCTGTTGGCCGGCAGAATTTAGAAGGAATTTAGAAGGAATAGTTTTGATAAACAATAAAAATGTACGGCCTTCTGTCCTGAATCGGCGCGATATAAGGCCATTTTTTGACAATATACAAATAAATTGTATTAAAAAGTATAATCAAATCGTGTTTGGTAAAACAATTAAAGGTGAACCATTTCCTTTAAACCTATGACCTGCTCTAAATCCTTTGATTTTGAATGTGCGACTCCAAGATTTTATGAGCGTAATAAGGAGATCATGTCTGGCAATTTTCACGGAAATCCAAATAGTCCGCGAATATGTTTCCGAATGTGAATGTGAATGTGAGCTAGTTTGACACGCAAGGCTGGTCGCTAGTTTGACACGCAAGGCTGGTCGCTAGGGAGGCGTTCGTGTTGCCTAATTACAGATTGCCCAACCAATCAGATTGCCCAAATTATATATTGCCCACATGTTCAGATTTGCTAACGGCTGTCTGCCCAACGGCTTTTTGCCCAACGGCCTACTGCCCAACGGCTTTCTGCCCAACGGATTTTTGCCCAACGGCCTACTGCCCAATGGCTTTCTGCCCAACGGCCTTTTGCCCAACGGCCTACTGCCCAACGGCTTTCTGCCCAACGGCTTTCTGCCCAACGGCTTTTTGCCCAAGGCTCACACTGCCCAAGGACGTTCTACCCAACGGCTTTTTGCCCAAGGCTTACATTGCCCAAGGACGTTGTGCCCAACGACGTTTTGCCCAACGCACGCTCTGCCCAAACTCAGCAGACCTAAACCTACCGTGTTCTACCCTGTTCTAGGCGCTGGAATCGTGCCGACGACGGAGATAAAATCTGGCGGTCGATATAAAGCTTTGAGCTTTGGTCAGTAGATGTCCCTAGGTATAGCGCCTGGTCCCTAGGTATAGCGTAGGTACAAGGCTGGGGGGGGGGGGGCAACAAAGGCAGTGTAACTTGGGCAATCTGTGATATGGGCAATATGATATGCACCCCTGCCATTTGGTGGTCTGCGGCCGCTGGTGACCTTGGCCGCCCGGCGCGCCGGCTGCATGGCTTGGCATCACATATCTCGGCCAGGAAGGGACGTGGCAGGGGGAGGGTAATTATTGCCGAGCGCCAGGGTCGGGCGTTGAGGGTCGATCCGGCCCGCTGCCGGCGATCCGCCCGCATGCGTCTGTGGACGGCGGCACTGGTCGGCTAATCTCTTGCTTCCTGTAGAATGGCTGACGTTTCGCGAAAAGCGCCTCCACACTCCACAATATACATACACATCACTCATTAGTGAATTACCTTGAATGTATGTGTTTGCAATGTACTGAGCTCTCCGAACCGCTGAAGCGAATGTCAACATCTAGTACCTGCGGCGAGGACGGCCGACTGCGTCACAATCAACATGTTGGTATGGCCTGGGCTGTTGGGCTGTTCTTACCGCATGTACTTGATGTTGTCAACGCGTCGATTGTGTCGGGAGTGCTGCCGAAGGAGTGGTAGCGGGCTACAGTGGTTTCCATCCATAAGTCGGGGAGCCTGACAGAGCCGAGTAATTATCGCCCAGTCTCGATACTGCCTGCACTGTAAACAAAAAGTTATCTATATATCTATAATCTAACTGTTTGTTATCCTGTCAAATTTCACTAGCGAAAGGCGTGTGAAGTCAAAAGTCAACACGCATTCCTGGTTAAGTGTGCTGTGTGTTTGATATTACTGGTAATTCGAGTGTAGAAGTGTTATCAAACTCACCTCAAAGTTTCCCAAACGATGCCAGCTTACACTAATAGAGCGTGTATCCATGAAACTCGTTTCAGATGCATGTAATTACTCTTAAGCACTAGCGGATCCAGGGGGGACAGGGAACGTAACCAAGGGGGGGGGGGGGGGGGTACGGGGGCCATGGCTCCTCTTGAGCAAAACAAAGGTGTACACTAGATAGAATGAGATTCTCTGACGACCCGACCCTACCCCTCCGCCACCCCCCCCCCCCCCCCCTGTCAACAACATATGTCTGAGGAGCGAAATTTGCTTGTACCACCGACGTGGCCCCCGCCCCCTGATACAAATCCCGGCTACGTGCCTGGGGGCATGGCGGCCATGCCCCCCCCCCCCCCCCAACACCTTAAATCGGAGCAAAATTGACACATTTCCTGATATAGAAGAAAATGTAAGCAACTTTTACAAAAGGAAAGTGTTTTAAATCACCTATCAATGCATAAGCACATAGGCGGATCCCGAGGGTGGGGTCAAAATGGGCCCCACCCTCGGGATCCGCCTATGTGCTTATATCCCCCCCCCCCCAAAAAAAATTGGAGTAAAAGTTTCAATTTTTATCTTCTCAAATGTATTTTAGCTGTTTTTATCAACTACAATTTGCTTTTAAAAAATGCACATACAATTTTATATATATAATTAATAGCGAAATAAAGCGACTGTAATAGGTCTGTTACGTTATGCTTCGGACAGTTCAGGGGCGTAGGAACTATGTCAAGTTGGGGGGGGGGGGGGGGCAGGAGGCATTCTGAAGTCGATTCTTTCCATGCAACGCCCATAGGCGTAATGTTAAAATCAAAAATGTTGGGGGGGCTGCCCCCCCTTCCCCCTGTTCCTTCGCCTATGTTTGCGTTGCCTTGTGACAATCCCTGACAGATGTATCCGTCCAACTGTTGTCGGTACATGGTCAGTAGAGATCCAGGAAATCTGAAAAATATGGTCCAGACTACGTGCAGCACCATTCAAGAGATGTAGTGAACCGAGTTGCAATTGGTAGCGTTTCGCTGTTATCAAAGCTGGCATTTACTCTACTCTCCGCAGGCTGAAATATCCCGACACTGGCAATATATTCGGATTACGAGCCTACGCACCATTGCTACACCACTGTTGTCAAATCTGTATCTGTATCTGTATCTGTCACTGTCGTTATATTTTTCATCGAATGCCAGTACGCAGGTATGGATTTACTGCATTTCTTATGGCGTATATTGCTATCTGACATTGTCTTGTTACCGAAGACGCTGTAGTGTTCTCCCATCCTTTCCATATATAGCGATTTCCTTTCAGTAGTTCAGTTCCTTTCAGTTTCAGTTCGAGCACGTTGTGGCGTACACAATCATAACAACCTACAACTCCGCAAGAATGTTTTGTCTTACCATTGTCAGTAGGATAATCAAACGGCCGCGGACGAGCCGTCTCCAAAGCTGAATTTGCGATAGCCTCATTCGTAACGCTTTGGTTCTCCACAGCATGCGGACACGTGCATGACCGCCGGCCGTGGCACAGAGCAGCAGCAGCCTGCTCTGATATTTTGTGACCCGCGCCCCAACCTATTCCGTCCTCTCATCCCAAGTCTTCCCTTATACCAGCATGCAGTAGCGGATCCAGGGGGCCGTAGGGGCTGAAGCCCCCTGCCTTAGAAAACGGCGCCCTCGGGCACCGCGGCGCCGAAGGCGCCGCGACGACGTTCTTGCAAAGGATTTGCCGGCGCCGAAGACGCTGTAGCGTTCTCGGGAGGCCGCCAGGGCGCCCTTGTGCCTACCGACATAGTCGTAGTACTGTTGAAAGGCACCCTGACACCCTCAGAAGGCAGCTTGCCGCCCTCACAACGCATTATGCCGCCCTCAGAAGGTACATCGCCGCCCTCGGAAGGCATCATGACGCCCTCGGAATGCATCATGCCACCCTCGGAAGGCATCATGCCGCCCTCGGAAGGCATCATGCCGCCCTCGGAAAACATCGTGCCTTTTTGAAGAAAATGGCATTTTCTTTCATTTTTTTTTTGCAATTTGCTTTACAACTCGATTGTCGACGGTTTTTCAAACATTTATCGTTTTTCCACCAAAAATGGCATGACCTGACGTCACTTAAACGTTATTATCTCCTTAACTACTTCACTAATTTAAATGACATCAGTTGGGCAAACTACGAGGAGGCGATCTAAAAATGGATCGATAAAAAATTAGGTCGTGACGTCATCAAAATGGGCGGAGCATGCCCTTATAAGGGGATCCGATCTAAAAATTTATTGTTTTCCCGACATTCACACCTTCAAACACCCTATCAACCCTTAAAAATGCCTATCACCCCTGGATTTTTTTCGGTTGAAACTGCACGAATCGCGCCATCATATTGTCTTGTACTTGTATGATCAGATCCCTACTTTGGCAGATATGGCCAAAATAAGGGCCGGCGATCTCAATTTCGGCACTCGCAGCCACATGCGGAACTTTATATACTTTTGGGGTTGTAGCTACAACTGCATCCTCAAAAATTACAACCCCAATTATTAATATTACAACCCCAACATTGTCAGTGAATGCATACCTAAGTAAATCAATACTGTGAACGGTACGCAAAATCAGCAAAGGATTTTCAATAACAATCATAACAATATAATGAAAACATATATGAACACAGGAAAGAACAAACTTTAAATTGTTAGTAAAGTTTGTCATAAATAACATTTAAAATCCAACAATAGGTACAACATATTATCTCCAAATTACTGAGAACGACTATGTAGGTATCCAGGGCCGTAGGATCATATTCAGCTGAGTCATAAACACTAAAGAACAACACTACTTATTGATAAACAGGTAACTTTTTCAATTTCAGACACACAAAATGGCAATAGGTATAGGTTTTAACATAAAAAACATGAGCAAAGCAAGATTGAGTGTAGCATATTTCACATTGGGCTTAGTTCTGGATAAATGTCACACATTAGAATGCACCCTTACATGGTGCGCCAAAGGTATTACAATTTGAGTTTAAATATGTTGGTGAAATTGACACTTAATGAAGAACTTGACCAATATTATAAATATGTCTGTGTCTGAAAGTATACCAACCATCCTAAGCTGGAAAAAGAACAGAAATAATCAGACCTAAATAAAATGAGTGAAAAATCATGATTATCACAACCTTCAATGTTTAGCCAGACCAACATTATTTTCACAAGATATACCTGGTCATTGTGTTGAAAAGTAGAGGGCCACATCAGTAAAAGTCATTTTAAAAGAAAATAGCCTAATCCAAGGCACCCATCAAGCAAACCAAAACTTATCGAAAACAGCAGAAATATTGAAAAGCAATAACACACATACGTCAATGCAACGGACAAGATAAATGCGCATATTTTGGCATAGCCGCGTCATATTTGCCTCTTGTATTATTACTAAAGCGATGCTGTTTGGTTCTCGCCTAATTGTTTGCTTTGCGGGAAATATGTTATATGTATTTTTATATCTCAGCTGTAATATATAAAAGGACCGGACCTAGACCATTGGCATCACCAGACATTTTAAGTTCGAGAGGTCATTTTTCTGACAGACGTTTGCGTCCTAGGCAACGACTTTTACTAGGAATAAACATCATATTTTCCCCAAAAATGAAGATTTTGTGTCGAGGCGAACCTCCGATTTCATCAACCTGCTCCATTTTTTCGAACCTAAAATATATATATATATGTATCGATGTCTAGGGGTTATCAGTCCCCAGGTTCCGGGAACACGTTGCCCCCTCCCCCTTGGCGACACCTATGCGCCACTGTAAATCAAGCGCAGAACAAGTCGGCATAACCAGATTGTTCTGTTCTTTTATGGACGCCTGTTAGAGGGACAAGGGCCCCCCTTTTGGGTAAGGATTTTTGTTGAAATCATTCATTTTGTTAAGCATAGGAAATTTAATGGGAGTAAAAGGTACCCAAAGACGAGAAAAGCTCAAATCCGCAAAAAATGCATAAGAGTGGTTCTCTCAAAGATCAAAATTTCCAAAACAAATCAAAGAAGTTAGACAAGAGATGAGGTATAAGGGGCAAAGGAAAACGGCGACGCTTCGTGCCGCCGTTTTCCGTTATCTCTGAAAAACCTTGCGGATGCACAAACCAGAGGCGTAGGAACGTGGGGGACAGGGGTGGCGGAAGAGGGGGCAGGGGAGCAGCTCAAGAAGTTGGGGAGCAAATATATGGTGTTGCCCCGATAAATGTGCAATGAGGGCCCCTCTTGAAATATTGATATTGAATTTTGACCGAAAAAGAAATTGACCGAGGGCCCTCGAGGTATCCTCGAACAGCCTGAGGGGACCCTCGGTCGGTCCTCGTCGTTCTCAGTGAACTCTCGGTCAGCCTGAAGGGGCCCTCGGTCTGCCTAAGAGGGCCCTAGGTCTGCCTGAGGGAGCCCTCAGTCGGCTTAAGGGGGCCTTCAGTCGGCCTGAGGGGGTCTTCGGTGGACCTGAGGAAGCCTTCGGTCGGTCTGAGGGGCCCTTGGTCAGCCTGAGTGGCCTTCGGTCGGCTCGAGGACGAGGGGGTCTTCGATCGGCCCGAGGGTGCACTCGGTCGCCAATTTACATCTCCCCCGCTCATGCTCAATAACGGGTGAAGGGGCCCTCAGTTCTTCGAATGGTCCCTGACGCTTCGAGGGGCCATGAAGATTGCTTTGCCCTTTGCCCTCCGTCAGCCTTAGGGGGAGGGGAGCTCAGTCGGCCTCAGATGGCCCTCAGCCGGCCTGTGGTGGCTATCCAGCCGCGGATCCAGGATTTCGGTGAAGGGGGGGGGGGGGCGCAACATACACAAAGTTTCGCCCTGCGAGTGCGCTTGGCGGGCGATACATGGGCGCGACCCGGCTCAGGGGGGGGGGCCTAAAGCCCCCCTCCCCAGATCCGCCCCTGCTATCAGTCAGCCTGAGGGGCCCTCAGTCTGCCTGAGGGGGCTCTCGGTCGGCCTGAGGGGACACTCACTCGGCTTGAGTGGGCCCTCAGTCAGCCGGGGCCTCAGCCGGCCCGGGCCCTCAGTCGGCGCTGAGGGGGCCCTCAGTCTGCCTGAGGAGCCCTCGGTCGGCCTGAAGTGGTCCTCAGTCGGTCTGGGGGGCCTTGGTTGTCCTAGGTTAGCCCTCGGATGGCCTAAGGGGCCTTCAGTTAGCCTGGGGTGCCTTCGGTCTGAGGGGCCCTTAGCGGACTTGTAACGGCTCATTATTTTTAGTCGTCTCAAGTCTGACTAAACAAAATAATGACCCTTAGCTGATGATGACCTTTAAAAAATAATACCCCCCCCCCCCCCCGTCGCCGACTCAATTACAACCCCAACTAAAAACAAGAAGTTCCGCCTCTGCTCGCAGCAGCCTCAGCGATTTAATTTTGATTCGCCACCTGACTTCATGATCTAAAATTGGATTAGCCGGCTGACTACCGATCTAAAAATTTATTTCACACTGTGGTCGTTGCGTCGCGGAATCAATATTTAGATCGTCATTTACGTGGAATAGGGGGAATTACCGAATATGGTCTCATTTATTATTCCGATATATTAGCCCCGTTTACATAGCAATTTCAAAATAGTGGAACATTGTCCACTAATTGTGGAACATCTTCCATTAAGCTCGTTTGAGTAGATATCACCACTACACCAGACTGAGATTTGATCCAATTTGCTCAAACATGGTGTAAGAGTGATCTTGGTTCATTTTAATTCGAAATCGTGCCTTACAAGTACTGTTAACAGCACAAACATCCAGAGCGGAGTAATTTTTCTTCCGACATTTTGACCTTCATTTAGTAGCGTAGCAGCTTTTGCGAAGACTGCTACGCTTCCATATGCGCAACCGATTTACTTTTTGTCCGACGGCAGTTGCCGCTTTTTCGCGAATAAGAACTAGAGCTGCAAGATCTCCGGAAAGTATCATACCGGTACCATACAACAACACAACCAATAACACAATGTTCCACCAATATACCGGCGCTGTCATTAGTATTTTGTCGCACATATATTCGCATGCCGCATAGTGCATGCGGCAGGCATCTAAGAAGTGCTTGCGGTGCCTAAAAATGACCCGCTGTGTCGTGCACTGTACCGTATGTCATGCAGCTCGAAACGTGGGAGGAGCTCATTTTAGCCAAGTTAGCGGGCACTTATTTTCGCGACCAGCACCTGACGTGAATTCTGTATAATACCACGGAAACAACACCAACAAAGGCAATACCTAGGCTGCTGCAACCATACGACCAATGTGATACATAACAGCAGACGGTAAATTGACGCACTGTAATCGTGATCATGTGATGGTGAAAGAAACCGTCATGCTCTACTATTAGTGGACAATGTTCCACTGTTTTGAAACTGCTATGTAAACGGGGCTATTTCCGATATATTGATGGACAACATGTTCTCCGACACTTTTTAACCTCCGAGTATGCGTATGTTGCTTCGAATTGTCCTAATGACAGGCCTCACAGTTTGATACTGCATGTATGCCCAAATATGGACATAACAAAAGCGAAATATTGATTGATCTATTTTGTATCGCCTCTGTAGTTTGCCCAACTGACATGTTGAGATAAGACGTAAAATGGATGCAACATAAGGTACGGAACGTTTCACGTCAATATCTATCATAGTTTTCAAGATACTGAGAAAATCCGGGAGGGGGCAGATTCCATGACCTCCTAAACATCACCCTAAATGGATTTTGCAATGCATCCCATAGTAAGGCCTCTAGAGGCCAAATAGGGTTCATGGGGAAAATCGACGACCCCTTCGATTTCGCTCAAATTTTGCACACAGGTAGCCAATGGCCTCCTGAACATCCCCCTAGAAGGCTTTTGCGATGCATACCATAGTTAAGCGTCTAGAGGCCAATATAGAGGCCTGGGAAGATATTAGAAAAATCGACGACCCCTTCGATTTCGCTCAAATTTGGTGCAAATGTACCAAATGACCACCCAACATCAACACCAAAAGGGTTGTACGATGCATCCCATAGTTAAGCGTCTAGAGATCAAAATAGACGTTTGGGCAGATATTCGAAAAATCGACGACCCCTTCGATTTCGCTCAAATTTCGTGCAAATGTACCAAATAACACCCAACATCAACACCAAAAGGGTTGTACGATGCATCTCATAGTTAAAGGGAATAGTTCACCTTTAACATGGGGTTTTGGACTGAGATAGCAGATTTGTAGAGCAGATCTAAAAATGGTTTGTGGTGAAAGAATTACCTCTCTACGTTAAGTAATTTCGACACAGGACTAGTGGGCCCGTTTTCATTCCCGCTCTTCCGGGCCACAATCCGGGAATGAACGGGCCATGAGGTATGACGTCATACCCACTGACGTCAGAATTGCGTCATACGCAGATTCCGCCGCAAACTAGCCGTGGTATTTATACAGACTTTGGCCGTGATCATTTAGTAACTTTGAAATAGTACAGAAGTAATATAGGTTGTTATTACCAAGGTCTGTTATTACCACCGAGTTGGTTCAGTGACTGGATGCATTGCCGGGATCAGAAGCCAGAATTCCGAGCTTGCGAAATTGTATTGTAAGAAGGTGCAAATCCCAATATAGAAACGGGGCGACCCTGAGTTGAACGCGACGATTTTCTGGTAAGTTCTTGTTCTTGTTGACCTTATACATCATTGATCATGAATCTGATTTTTACACAGACCAGGTATTTCATGTGTTTGTTGCATGGAAATGCTTGCTTGATTGGTTCTACAGAAGTATAATGAAAAGATGGTAAATATTTTACTGCAGCCCATGATAGAAATATGGATATAATATATCTAAATTGAAATATAATGGGAAATTGTATTAATATCCAGACAATTATTGCATATGACACAGAAAGCTAACAGGTGGACATGTTTTGTCATAAAATACTTGATCAGCACCTTTTGATTCATTGTGTAAAATTGCATCTTGCCTAATGAAGCCTTATGATGAAACACGTCCAACTGTGGGTCTGTTCCTGTGGCGCCTCTAACCTCCTCAAAGTTGCTCCAACTTTCAACTGTCCCAGGCGTACACAAGGGTGGGAGGGGGAAAAAGGACCAATGCCCCCCCCCCCCCCCCCTGAAGGTCTATGTGCCCCTTTGGTAAACAAAATTAATTAATTTGTGTTTGGTTTTTAGGAAAAAGTTGGGCGATATTCCGCTTTTGCACACCTTTATATAGGTAAATTGAATTAACATTTCAGTTGGTTGAGGGGATTGATGGGTGATACAAAATATTATTGTTAGGTAAGTACTGATAATGTCTCTGTTTTGAGTGCAGTTCTAATGAAATCAGACGTGTAGAATTAGTATAAAATATTTGGTTTTCCTATAAAAAGGTCTGTAAAACCGGAATATGGCCAAAAATTGTTGAAAATATGCCCCTCAAAAAATATATTGGGTCAAATATGGCGAGTTTTTTGGGTTGGGGTACTTTATGCCCCCCTAAGCAAAAATTACCCCCTCCTGGAGTGAATCCTGTGTACTCCACTGGCAACTGTTCTATCCTATTGCACAGACAGTTGCAAGTTGGAGCAAGTTGGAGGAGGTTATAGGCACCACGGGAACAGGCCCTATGTCAGCTTTGCCGGGTTGTTTGTCTAATGGGGAAATTATCATTTTCTTGTAAAACAAGATGCATCAACAATGCAAGTTAACTGCTGTTCAACTGGGCTCGTCATAACCAGTGGCGTACCCAGGATTCACTCTAGGAGGGACAATTTTTGCTTAGGGGTAAAGTACCCTCACCAAAAAAAAACTCAGGTTTTGGCCAGCTATATTTAAAAAAGGGCATATTTTCACCATTTAAAAAAAAAATGTTGATCAAAGGGGCACGTACAGAGTACAGACCTTACCTTACCTTACTTACTTTACCTTACAGTAATCAGGATTTTTAGGCCTCAAGGCCTGTAGTACCCGCTCTCATCGAGTTCATGATTCCTGGCATGTGTCAGTCAGTGTCACTGGTATGCTGAACCTGACATGAACCCAATGGGCGTCCAATATAGCCTTGGAAGGCATTCAGCGAAGGAGCGCAGACCACTTTGGATGGGAGACCATTCCAATCATTCACAATATGTGTGGCGAAGGCGAATTGTCTGACCCTTGTGGTCGCCGAGGACTTGCGGAGTTTGAAAAGATGGCCTCTAGTTGGACCGTCAGGGGGAATTGCCCTGTTTGCCCCCCCCCCCCTTGTGTACGTCTATGGTCCTAACCTCATACTTTTCCCATATTCCTACATTTCATCCAAATCTGAAGGTAAGGTTTCATTGTTTGGTTGTGTCAAAATACTGTACTGTTCACACTGTGCATGGTGAAAATCAAATCTTCGGTCACATTAAAATAGCTTACTTTTCCTGCCAATACTTTGGAGTGTTTTAGTGTGTCAATATTGTCTACACTATGATAACATGAAAGTCCACTGTTTGAACCTGATTGAAGTGTACAGCCAGGGAGGGGATGAAGTACAGCCTTGTGGAGAAACTATATAACCATCATGCATTATTTTGGCTTAAATATTTATATTGTTACAACAATTTTTTTATTTTAAAACATTGATACATCTACTAATGTGAAGGACTCTAACACAGCCATCTGTTTTATATTAGTACAGACAATATTCTTTAAGGCTGCAGCCTTGATTTGATCCATGCCCATGGGCATGGATCAAACCAATGTTTGATATTTATATGTATAACACATACATATCTTCCATAGGTGTAGATTTATATACTTTTGGGGTGGCCCTCGCCCCCCCCCCCCCCTCCCCCCCCTAATGTTGAGTTCGCCCCCTCCCCCAATGGTACCCGCTCGGCCCTCCCAATGTTTTTGGCCGCTGGCGGATCCAACAGGGGGCAAGGCGGCCAAGCCTCCCAAACCGCCTGAAAAGGGCAACAAATTGACACGTTTTCTATTTCAAAAGAGAGTATATGCAGCTTTTACTAAGAAAAGCTTGTTTTAAATCCCCTCTTTATGTATAAAGATGCGAAATCCGGTGAATTGTTAATATATTTGCACCTGGAGAGACCAGAGGGCCCTGTAAAGTTAAAAGGGCCCCTGCGCAGAGCGGAGGGGCCCATGCCCAGACCGAAAGGACCCCTGGGTGGGTGAGAAGGACCCCTGAACATGCCGAAGTGGCCCCTGGCCAGCATGGAGGGGCTCCAGGGCAGGTCGGAGGGCCCCTTGAGCATGTCGGCAGAGCGACAAAGCAGCCAGCGCAGGCCGACCAGAAGAGTCGCTGGGTCGATCGGAGGGGCTCCTGGGCAAGTTAGAGGGGCCCCTGGCTAGACCGAAAGGGTCCCTGGGCCGGTCGGAAGCCTCCCTGAACATGCCGGATTAGTTCCTAGCCAGACTGAAGGGGCCCCTGGGCAGGTCGGAGGGGCCCCTGAGGAGGGGCGGCGGATTGCGGGGGCAGGGTACCCAAAATTCCCCCAGTCGAAAATCCTGGGGGGCAAAGGGTAGTTCCCCCCCCCCAGATTTTAGCTGCTCAATCTGGGGGCAACATGGCCCTTCCCCTTCCCAGGATTTTCATTTGAGGGGTGGGGGATTTTGGGTACCCTGCGCCCAAGGGCGGATCCAGCCGGCCGTGTGTGGGGGGGGGGGGCAAACCGTTTTTAGCGGACCTTACCTACCCCCAATTTCGAATTTCTCCCCGGATTTGGGCCACTTTATTTTGCAATCACACGATTTCGAATTTTTCCCTTTTTTTAGGTTTTCGACCTTTTGGGATATCGAAAAAGGAAAGATGTCAGCTTGCAGTTTGTATTGTTCCGACATTGCCTTACACTGAGAAAAACTATGTCAATTGTCAGCTGTACCCAGGGGCGCCGCCGATAATTTTTGAGTGGGGGGGTCGGCTGAAATGACGAGAAAAATGTACCCCAATTTGTTATGCGTGTATTTAAGCCTTTGCAACATTTTTAATGTGGATTTGCATATTATAGTAGGTACTTGTTATTTAGCGGCGCGAATTTTTTTTGCTCGGGTTTGCCTGATAAAACCCAGAAACATAGGCATTTTTAGGTTCTTAGCCTTGTAGAGGATAAGAAGCTAAAAATGTTATTCATTCAATTCAACGTTACGACGAAACGAAGACAATGACGATGGCTTCGTTATGACGATGGCCACTGATGTGACGCCGCGAAGCAGCGTGAACATTTTAATTTTAGGTCGTGGAAAACGCATTTTTAATATTGGAACCAGACTGTGAGTGGAGCCTAGCTCAGGTAACCTCTTTTCCTGGTTGCACATCTCGGTATGATGCAAAATGTTGAAATGAAGGTAGTTTTTCATATACATTAGACTCGGATAGTAAATCACGATGGCCGGTGGCAGTCTGCGTTCAATAGTACATATGATAATAATAACTGTAGTCTGTATACATACCTATGTACCGAACTGTAACAAACAACTGGTAACGGTGCATATGGTTGCAAAGTAGCAAGAGGCAGACCGACATTTCCGCGCATAAATGGTCCCAGTGGATCTGGAGGAGCCTGGGGGAGATGGCTTGGAGAGATAGTCCTGGCCTGGTCCCCACTATTAGCTCTTCGGGCCAACAAGTTGGGCACCGCTGGAACAACTTCCGGTTACCGAAGTCCGCGTCTTTGCGTTCGCGTCGCCTTTTTTAAAGATAATATTTTATGAAGAGAGTTGGCCCTGGGGCCAGCAATTACCGCCAAGGAGAGCCTCTGCAAGACACTTAATGGAATTAATTTTCCAAATTTGTATATACAATTGCGAAACTTGTGTTATGCCGCGAAGCGGCGCGAAATCTTTCAATTTTTGACTGTGGCTAGCTTGATTTTGACTGCTGCAATTTTGGGATGCCCAGTACCGTTCTAAAAATGCAAATATAGCATGCATTAGATTTCATGTCTTGGGGGGGGGGGGCGGGGGGGCCAAACATAGTTTGGCCCCCCCTTAAACAGGCTTGGGGGGGCATGGCCCCGTTCGCCCCCCCCCCCCCTGGATCCGCCCTTGCCTGCGCCCCGCAATCCGCCGCCCCTGCCCCTGAGCATGTCGGCAGGGCGGCAAAGCAGCCAGTGCAGTTCCTGGCCAGGTCGGGAGGACCTCTGAACAGGCCGAATGGGCCTCTTGACACACAAGAGGGGCTTCTTGGAAGGTCAGAGGAGTCTCTGGTGAGACCGGAAGGGTCAAAGCACGTAGAGATCCCAGATGAAGATTAAATACAAGGAGGACTTACTCCACAATACAAATATTAAAAGCGGAGCTTTCGGGTATATTGTAATACCCTTCGTCAGGGTGCTACAATATACCCGAAAGATCCGATTTTATTTTTTCCTGTAGAGTAAACCCTCTTTGTATTATATATATCACCCACTCCACATCATGTCTTTTCGCTTCGCGGATCCCAGATGAGTCCCTGAACAGGTCGGAAGGGCGTAGAAAATGTCAGAGGGGCCCCTAGACGATCTGAAGGGATCTTGGGCCTTTCAACAGTAAGAATACAGGGAATAACACTTCCCTGTAGTAAGAATACAGGGAAATAATAAGTACAGGGAAAAACACTCCAAATTTTCGCGCCGCTCCGCGGCGCAATTTAACTACAAATTCAATTATATGCGAGTTAGGAAAAAAAATCGTCAGTTTCTCGGCGCATTTGTGTTATGTTGCTACTTTCCTATATTATTGGGCAAAATAGTTCACTTTAGCACTTTTTCCCCGCACTTTTAAACGCACAATATAGCAATTTTAGAGGTCCGCAACATACGCAATGCGACGCATTGATGAGAAAGCAACCCAGGGCATAAAACTCAAAATTTTCGCGCCGCTCCGCAATTTGTTTAAGAGTTCCAGGTCTTGAGCTTAAAAAAATATTCCAAGTTGGTATAGCTGATTCCAAATTCGTGTCGCTGGTTCCAAAGTTGATGTGGCAGTTTGCTAACTCCAGCTCCTAAACGTTGGTTGGTATAGCCCATGCCATACCTGTCATACTGCATTTTCCAGCCTTGTAACGTGCCTTTTCATGCGTTTTTTTTTTGGGGGGGGGGGGCTTTCAACGCTTGGGAAGGGGCCCTTTCTTGGCGCCCCCTCCCTGGACGAAATCCTGGCTACGTGCCTGGAACCAATGGGAAAGCTCGAGAGGCCCTTGCACAGACTAATGACCCCTAGGCAGGTTAAAGAGGCCCTTGAACAGATTCAATGGGCCCCTGGGCAAGTTCGGGAGGCCCCTGGGCAGGTTCGAGAGGCCCCTGAACAGACTCAATGGGCCCCTGGGCAAGCTCGGGAGGCCTCTGGGCAGGCTCTAATGGCCCCTGGGCAGGTTCGAGCCCCTGAACAGACTCGATGGTCCTCTGTGAAAACTATGATGGGCCCCTGGGCAGGTTCAAGAGGCCCCAAAACAGACTATAATGGGCCCCTGGCCAGGCTCGAGAGGCCCCTGAACATACTCAATGGGCCCCTGGACATGCTCGAGAGGCCATTGGGCAGGTTTGTTGGGCCCTGGGTGGGCTCAATTGGCCCCTGGACAAGTGGACATGCTCTAGAGGCCCCTGGGAAGGTTTTTGGGGTCCCTGAGTGGGCTCAATGGGCCCCAGGGCATGCTTTAAAGGTCCCTGGGCATGTTTTTGCACCCTTGAGTGGGCTCAATGGGCCCCTGGACATGCTGGAGAGGCCCCTGGACAGTTTTTTGGGCCCCTCGTTGGGCTCAATGGGCCCCTGGACATGCCCAAGAGGCCCCCTGGGCCGGCTTCGAAAGCCCTTCAGTGTCTCTGAGGGCCCTTGACATGCACCAGAGTGACCCTTGTCTGGTTTGAGGGCTACTCTGTGACTTTTTGAAAGCCATTTAGCTAATGCAAATGGTATCTGGGCCAATCTCGGCGGGGCCCCCTGTGACCCGTAAGGGGGGGGGGGGGGAATTGCCCCCCTTGCCCCCCCCCCCCTGGCTGCGCCCCTGTATATATGGTGACCTTGTTAAGTCAACTTAACAATTTGACCTAAGGTCAAGGTCAAGTGGTGACCCAAGTAGGGCATGTCGCATATGGGAAGACGTGTATCGACGAGACAAACACATTGATGTCTGTTTTACGTCTCTATCTTCATGTGTGTGTGTGTGTGTGTGTGTGTGTGTGTGTGTGTGTGTGTGTGTGTGTGTGTGTGTGTGTGTGTGTGTGTGTGTGTGTGTGTGTGTGTGTGTGTGTGTGTGTGTGTGTGTGTGTGTGTGTGTGTGTGTGTGTGTGTGTGTGTGTGTGTGTGTGTGTGTGTGTGTGTGTGTGTGTGTGTGTGTGTGTGTGTGTGTGTGTGTGTGTGTGTGTGTGTGTGTGTGTGTGTGTGTGTGTGTGTGTGTGTGTGTGTGTGTGTGTGTGTGTGTGTGTGTGTGTGTGTGTGTGTGTGTGTGTGTGTGTGTGTGTGTGTGTGTGTGTGTGTGTGTGTGTGTGTGTGTGTGTGTGTGTGTGTGTGTGTGTGTGTGTGTGTGTGTGTGTGTGTGTGTGTGTGTGTGTGTGTGTGTGTGTGTGTGTGTGTGTGTGTGTGTGTGTGTGTGTGTGTGTGTGTGTGTGTGTGTGTGTGTGTGTGTGTGTGTGTGTGTGTGTGTGTGTGTGTGTGTGTGTGTGTGTGTGTGTGTGTGTGTGTGTGTGTGTGTGTGTGTGTGTGTGTGTGTGTGTGTGTGTGTGTGTGTGTGTGTGTGTGTGTGTGTGTGTGTGTGTGTGTGTGTGTGTGTGTGTGTGTGTGTGTGTGTGTGTGTGTGTGTGTGTGTGTGTGTGTGTGTGTGTGTGTGTGTGTGTGTGTGTGTGTGTGTGTGTGTGTGTGTGTGTGTGTGTGTGTGTGTGTGTGTGTGTGTGTGTGTGTGTGTGTGTGTGTGTGTGTGTGTGTGTGTGTGTGTGTGTGTGTGTGTGTGTGTGTGTGTGTGTGTGTGTGTGTGTGTGTGTGTGTGTGTGTGTGTGTGTGTGTGTGTGTGTGTGTGTGTGTGTGTGTGTGTGTGTGTGTGTGTGTGTGTGTGTGTGTGTGTGTGTGTGTGTGTGTGTGTGTGTGTGTGTGTGTGTGTGTGTGTGTGTGTGTGTGTGTGTGTGTGTGTGTGTGTGTGTGTGTGTGTGTGTGTGTGTGTGTGTGTGTGTGTGTGTGTGTGTGTGTGTGTGTGTGTGTGTGTGTGTGTGTGTGTGTGTGTGTGTGTGTGTGTGTGTGTGTGTGTGTGTGTGTGTGTGTGTGTGTGTGTGTGTGTGTGTGTGTGTGTGTGTGTGTGTGTGTGTGTGTGTGTGTGTGTGTGTGTGTGTGTGTGTGTGTGTGTGTGTGTGTGTGTGTGTGTGTGTGTGTGTGTGTGTGTGTGTGTGTGTGTGTGTGTGTGTGTGTGTGTGTGTGTGTGTGTGTGTGTGTGTGTGTGTGTGTGTGTGTGTGTGTGTGTGTGTGTGTGTGTGTGTGTGTGTGTGTGTGTGTGTGTGTGTGTGTGTGTGTGTGTGTGTGT
>JAXIVJ010001275.1:0-20000 GCA_036785665.1 Chirona hameri | reverse complement strand
TCGGGTATATTGTAGCACCCTGACGAAGGGTGTTACAATATACCCGAAAGCTCCGCTTTAAATATTTGTATTGTGGAGTAAGTCCTCTTTGTATTTAATCTTCATCTGGGATCTCTACGTGCTTTGACCCTTCCGTTCTCACCAGAGACTCCTCTGACCTTCCAAGAAGCCCCTCTTGTGTGTCAAGGGGTCCATTCGGCCTGTTCAGAGGGCCTTCCGACCTGGCCAGGGACTGCACTGGCTGCTTTGCCGCCCTGCCGACATTCTCAGGGGCAGGGGCGGCGGATTGCGGGGCGCAGGGTACCCAAAATCCCCCCTCAAATTTAAATCCTGGGGAGGAGAAGGGTCATGTTGCCCCCAGATTGAGCAGGCTAAAATCTGGGGGGGGGGGGGGGTGGGCAAAACTACCCTTTGCCCCCCAGGATTTTCGACTGGGGGGAATTTTGGGTACCCTGCCCCCGCAATCCGCCGCCCCTGCTCAGGGGCCCCTCCGACCTGCCCAGGGGCCCCTCCAGTCTGGCTAGGCACTCATCCGGCATGTTCAAGGGGCCTTCCGACCGGCTCAGGGACCCTTTCGGTCTAGCCAGGGGCCCCTCTGACTTGCCCAGGACCCCTCCGATCGGCCAAGCGACTCTTCTGGTCGTCCTGCGCTGGCTGCTTTGTCGCCATGCCGACATGCTCAAGGGGCCCTCCGACCTGCCCTGGAGCCCCTCCGTGCTGGCCAGGGGCCACTTCGGCATGTTCAGGTGCCCTTCTTAACCGCCCAGGGGTCCTTTCGGTCTGGTCAGGGGCCCCTCCGATCTGCGCAGGGGCCCTTTTAACTTTCCAGGGGCCTTCTGGTCTCTCCAGGGGTCCTTTAACCTTCTAAGGGGCCCTTCCGACCTAGCAAGGGACTGCGTTGGCTGCTCTGTCGCCTACATGCTCCGAGGGCCCTCCGACCTGCCCTGGGGCCCCTCCGTGCTGGCTAGGGGCTCATTCGGCATGTTCAGGGGCCCTTCTGACCCACCAAGGGGCCCTTCCGGTCTGGTCAGGGCCCCTCTGACCTGCACAGGGGCCCTCTTAACTTCCCAAGGGCCCTCTGGTCTGTCCAGGCGCCCTCCAACCTGCCCAGGGGCCCTTACGACATGGCAAAGGACTGCGCTAGCCGCTTTGTCGCCCAGTCGACATGCTCAGGGGCCTCTCAACCGCGCTTCGCGCGGTCTCATCGGCCCTTTTCGGCGCGCGCAGCGCGCCGAAAAGGGCCCTCGCGCGCCAAAAAGGGCCCTCCTGGCCTCCAGGGGGGGGGGGGGGGGGCGGCCGCCGCCGCCGCCCTCCCCTTGGCTAAGTGCCTGAAACAGACAAAGCCAACTCGGTGGATTTCAATTCCCTATTCCAAACCAGCACATATAATT
The DNA here is from genome assembly GCA_036785665.1 of Chirona hameri. Classification (NCBI taxonomy): domain Eukaryota; kingdom Metazoa; phylum Arthropoda; class Thecostraca; order Balanomorpha; family Balanidae; genus Chirona; species Chirona hameri. The sequence continues at coordinate 18,609 of JAXIVJ010001275.1, read as the reverse complement.
GTCAGGACGCTCGAAACGGCAGGGTTAAAAGTGTCGATGAACGCCGGTGGAAAAATACGTGACTTGGTTCATGGAAAAACAAAGCGTGATTGTTCTTCTGAAATGAGTGTGGTATATGAGGTGCCTTGTTCTGGCTGTCCAAAAACATATGTGGGTGAAACAGGGAGAGGGGTCGAGAAACGCCTAAAGGAACATAAAAGTGATGTAAAGTATCATAGGACATCGAATGCGATCGTTCTTCACATCGAAAAATGTAATCACTTACCGAAGTGGAGCGAAACGAAAATACTTGAAAAGAACATTAAAAGCAGCCTAGGAAAATCTTGGAGGCAGCGCATATCGTTTCTAGGGACACATTTAACACACGATCAGGATGTATAACTTGGGCAACGCCGGCAGTGAATCTAGCTGTAAGACAGTCGTAGCCAATTGCACGTGTTTTATATTAGGTAAATTTAGAATGTGACGGTTTTGCTGCAATGTGTGCTGTCTTTGTCGTTCTTCATCGCAGTGCCGTGATCAAGGTATTAATATACCGAAAGCTTTGCCATGCATCTGCTTTTGGGTTATTCTCATCACTTACTCCAACTGTTGTTTATGTTTCGTGTTTGTTGAAGAGGCGCCTAGAATTAAGCGTTTCGCTTTTGTGCCAATTCAACCATAACATCATGTCATACATCATGTCCATTATCGAAATAAACAAACAAACAAACCCGATTTTGCGGAGTCCGCGTCAAATTAATAATGCTATTGCAGATGTAAGACTATGCCAATGTGTACCCAAGGGCGTAGGCAGGGGGGGGGGGGCAAGGGGGCCATGCCCCCCCCCCCCTTCCTGGAGACCAGGGGACCCCTCTGGCAACCGAGCGAGGCCCCCTGGGGCCGAAGGCCCCAGTGTTTTTGATGGTGTCAGGCGCCCGCAAAACGCCTTACGTCGCATAAAAGAAGGCCCACGAACCGAGACAAAAATCGTAACACGAATCAATAACAACACTTGCTTGTCTGTTAAAGGCATGTATATGTACATACGTAAAAGGGCCCCAGCCAGTGTGGATAGGGCCACCAGCTTTTAAAGGGCCCTACCGATCTACAGAGGGCCTCTGTCGGCATTTAGAGGGCCCCTTCCAGTTGTAGAGGGCCCTCTGCCGACCTTTATAGGGCCCTGCCGATCTGGAGAGGATCCCTGCTGATCTGTGGAGGGCCCTCTGTCCGCCTTTAGAGGGCCCTTCCAGCATGTAGAGGGCCTGCCGATCTGCAGAGGGCCCCCTGTCGACATTTAGATGGCCCCTTCCGGTTGTAGAGGGCCGGCCTTTATATGGCCCTGCTAATCTGTAGAGGGTCCCTGCCGATCTGGAGAGGGCCCTTTGCTGGTCTTTAGAGGGCCCTGCCGAGATCGCGCTGCCCATATTTTTGTTTGGATCAGTATTAGTCGAAGGACAATTTGGCAATCACGGATTTTCGAAAAAATTCACGTGACCTCGTGACCTACTTTTTGCGCCGTGACCTTGACCTGTTGGAAACTGAAATTAACATTTTCGTCTGATGATGATTTGAGCTTCATTGATGTACTTTCGTATATAAAAATACAAAAGTAGGGTTTGACCTGCACAACCTACTTTTGGAGACTTCCACAACTATTTTTTTTCTCAAATTTGCCGTCCGACCATTTTAATTTTCTTGAAAAGTTGTGCACTGGGGGTTTCAAGGACGGTGAATTAATTGGTAGTGACAACAAAAAAGATAAGGCCTTCCGAAAATTTCCCAAGTTCACTGTACAGGTCTAATTTTGACAAACTCCCAGTCTAAGGAAGCGATTTCGATTTTGTTTCTATTGTTTGGATCGGGTAGTCAAAGAACAATTTGGCAATCTCGGATTTTCTATTTTAATTTTGTCACGTGACCTCGTGGCCTACATCTTGCGCCGTGAGTGACCTTGACCTGTTGGAAACTGAAATTATGTTTGTTTTCGTCTGATGACGATTTGCGTTCCATTGAAATGTCCTTTCGTATACAAATATAAAAAGTAGGGTTCGACCTGTAAAAACTACTTTTGAGACTTGCAATGCACACAATACGCTGTTTGGGTACGTTACGTTGTATTCGCCTGGCAGGTCATATGGCGACCTGATGTCGGTGTAACAGGCACCAACCGAGACTAGGTTTCGTCGTCAGGAGTCACTTTCATGGACTTTGTTTCGAAAGCGAAGTCATGGACTTCGCATCTACTTGACATTCGTATGTCAAGTAGATGCGAAGTTATCGACAGACCACACAGCGTATTATGTCAGCATTGCAAGACTCAAAAACGATTTTTACAGTTTGAACCCCACTTCTTTTTTATACGAAAGAATATCAATGCAGCTCAAATCTTCAGCAGACGGAAATTTTAATTTCAGTTTCCAACCTAGGTCAAGATCACGGCGCAAAAAGTAGGTCACGAAATCACGTGACAAAAACAAAAATAGAAACTCCGTGATTGCCAAATTTCTCTTCGACTAATCCTGATCCCAACAAACAAAAAAAGTTGATAAAAATCGTGTTTTAATCTCGTAATCGTCAAAATTAGGCCTGCGTAGTGAACTTGGAAAATATGAAAAGCCGTATCTTGGAAAATGTATTTTTGGGGATTTTTTTTGGTCACCACCAATGAATTCCCCGCCCTTGAAACAAGTGCGCAAGTTTTCAAGAAAATGAAAAATGGTCGGACGGCAATCGTTTTTTGTTGTCTTACTGAGTTTTTTTGTTGTTGTCTCCCCATGTAAAAAAACGTATTTTCGAAGAACGATTTATCCGCCACTGTACCAGGACAAAAATCACAACCTGCCGGATCGTTTTTTTTTTTTGGGGGGGGGGGGGCAAAAGCATACGTTTTTCTACCGATATTTCGTATGGGGGGGGGCAATTGCCCATTTTGCCCAAGCGTAGATCCGCCACTGTTTGTCCCAGGGTCGCGCCATTTACTTTTTACATTTCCATTCATGATTCAGCTGAACGTTCCTAAAACTATGCATACTAGGGTATAACCACAGTCAAACTATTGAATGTGTTACTTATAATTGGGACACAGTCAATGCGCATGTGTGCATAGGCGTAAGTAACCACCTTCCGAAAGTAGGTGGGGACGGAGGCACTTTGAAGTCGATTCTCTCCATGCAACGCCCATAGGCGTAATGTAAAATCCGAAAATGTTACTGGGGACTGATCCCCAGTGACCTCAGTGGTGGTTACGCGCCTGCATGTGTGCCCCCGTACCGTTTCATATTTTAAACCAGTTTTAGCTTTACCAGAGCGCGCCCGCTCGGTCATCGCCCAAAAAGGCGTTTTATTGGTATAATATTGTGGCCTAAATCTGAGGAGATATAATTTCGAGCCATGTTTTTTTTTGTCTGGGGGGGGGCGCTTTGCCCGAGGGGGCGCCCTGGTTTTCTTTGCCCCCCATCCGAAAATATCTTCCTCCGCCACTGTGCCCAAGTTACACTGCCCTGGTTGCCCCCCCCCCCCCCCTCCTGGATCTGCTAGTGGTCACCCGGGTCATTACTCTCTCGATCGCTCCGCCCTCTGCTCTAGTCGCGCGCGGCGGCCGCGCGCCGCCATGCACTCTCCCAGGGGCCCGGTTGCGGCACAAACTCCACACGCCGACACTGAATAACCAGATCCACACAAGTACCTCTATAACGCACAATTCACAAAGTAAAGTGACTTAATGCACTCTGAAATGCTGTTTGCCTTCACGGTCATAGCCGTTTTGCTTATTCATTGCCAAACTGTATTTTGTCAATACATTCAAAGACAAAATAGAGAAATAGCTCAATTTATTTCATATGATTCACGAAGTCCTCCCTCTTATCTGTAGAGTGTTCACCTACCATTGCTGTTTTGCTAAAAATCAGAGTTAAAGGAAATAGTTCACCTTCAACATGGGGTTTTGAACTGAGATAGCAGTTTTGTAGCCCGTGTTGGGAAACCCCTATCTGCAAGTTTTCTTGACTGAAAAGACTTCAGCCGAATATATTTGATTTTTTTTGGCGAAGGAATGCGGTGCTGAGTGCTGACGAAAGAATGTGGTGCTGACGATGGCCTGAGGAAAGCCTATGCAACCAGCCAATCAGCTTGCAGCTGGTGCTAGCAAGCGAACCGCCGGCCGCCGGTTGGTCTATCCTTACGCGACTATTTTCGAATCTGATTGGCTGATACATTTTTTTATTCGCGTGACGTCAGAACTCTGACTCAGAGAGTATGTATATATTTTTGATAACATTAATCATTTACGACCTTCTGTCGTGAATCGGCGCGATGTATGACCATTTTTGACAATATAAAATTAAATTGTATTAAACAATATAATCAAATCGTGTTTGGAAAAAATGTTCCAAGGTGAACTATTTCTTAAAAAGCTGCAATCAATCGCATTGGTCATTGTGTATCAGACAGATGTAGTTTGAAAACAAAAATCAATATAGCTGCCATGTTATGTATTTGGTTATACAACAAACAACATGATCCGTAGTGGCACATAATCCGAAATACGTATTCCCTTTAAAGCGCTTCGGCCGCAAACTGGGAATGGAACGAGGTATAGCACCACTCATAAGCACAGCGGAGTGGGTGGTTCGCTTTGCCCCGGTGGTTCACTATACTGCACCCCAAAAGTTGAATCAATAACCGGCTGGAACACGTCCTAAATAAAAATCCGCTGGGGGCGTGCTCCGAACGGCGAACGGCACACAGGGCAGCACCGGTTTGGCCCGACATAACACTGCCACAGGCAGCGGAGGCATGTGTTGGCATGGCCGCACGGCATGACGATGCCACGATGGTGTTCCTGTCCGAATGCCTCCAGACATACACTGCAGTGCTGCAAAGGATATATTTTGTTAGTTAGTTATACATGTATTAGTCTGCGAGCTTAAAGCCCGAATTGAGGAGAAGTCGATAAGTTATGCAGTTTACAATTATTTAGACGGGCAGATGCACATTGAGGTGGTGTGAAACAGGGTTAAACATTCAAATCAACTTATATCAGCCGTGGTCGCCTGTGTATGAGATGATCATAGGGCAGGGCGGATCCAGGGGGTGGCCGCAGCGGTCGCGCCTCCCCCCGCCAGAAAGGCGCCCCACGGGCTGTCCGTCGCCGGGCGCCTGGCGGCGGACAGCCCGTGGACGTGAATGCCTTACGTTCACATACAGCGAAAAGACGTACTATATTGCATGTGTGCTGCTTGTTTTAATGTCTCCCGTTCGCTCCAGCTGCGGCTTAACGAACATTGCTATCATGGCGCCCCTGGATTTTTGGAAGGCGCCCCTAAATTGGCCTGCGGCCACCCCTCCTAAAATATCCTGGATCCGCCCTTGTTGACAAGTACCTACTAAAATATGAAAATCCACATAAAAAATGCTGCAAAGGCTTAAATACACGCACAAAATGGGGGGAAATTGTTTACGATCGTTTTCCCTTCGACACACCGCTGCTCCGAAATCCGAAAGGAAAACGAAGGAAATTTCATCCGTAACATGCAGGGGCGTCGCCGACGGAAGGGTCGGGGGTACGGTCCCCTGACCCCCACCCCCCCTCTCAGAAGGAGAAGTGGTTGACCCCCCCCCACACACACACACTCACACACACCACTTTTTGCGGGAGAAGTTAACAATTTATCGTAAAAATTGCCTTTGCAGCAGTCAAAGTTCAGCTATCCACAGTCAAAAAGTGGAAATTTAATACGAAATACAACCAGAGCTAAATCGTTATATCTTCAGCGAAAGTATATATGAATGTATTTGTGTAAAATATTCAACGAAGGATTTGGCATGCAACTCTTCGTACCACAACTGGTATCACTGTCCCGGCTGGATGTGCTAAAATGGCTGAATGTGAATGCGTTTGAGGTTCCAATTTCACTTTTCCATATGTTTGGTAACGGTGGGCGTTAATCGGTAAAGCGCACAAAACAAGATACGCCACTGCCAGCTGATCCAGTGGCAGCTGGCAAGGATGTGCTAGGATCGTCTCAAGCAAAATGTGGAAAAACGAGAAAGTGCACATTTCCAGCTTTAATAACATCAATGTATAACATCCGTGCATGCTGGCAGTGGCGGATCCAGGATTTTCTAAGGCAGGGGTTCAGGCCCGAGGGCGGCATATTTCCTCGGTAACAGGGGCGGCATGGTCCAAAGGGGCGGCAATCCAATATGTCAATTAAACGGGTCAAATATGCCTCTTCCTTAACCCGCGCCCCCCCGGGGGGGGGGGACGTGTGTAAAGTTAGCAGCAGTTCGATATTCAGCAGATATTCGGAAATCGACGACCCCTTCGATTTCGCTCAAATTTTGCACACAAGTAGCCAATGGCCTCCTGAACATCCCCCTAGAAGGATTTTGCGATGCATCCCATAGTAAGGCCTCTAGAGGCCAAATAGGGTTCTTGGGGGAAAATCGACGACCCCTTCGATTTCGCTCAAATTTTGCACACAGGTAGCCAATAGCCTCCTAAACATCCCCCTGGAAGTATTTTACGATGCATCCCATAGTAAGGCCTCTAGAGGCCAAATGAGTTAATGGTAAAATATACGACCCCTTCGATTTCGCTCAAATTTGGTGCAAATGTACCAAATGACCACCAAAAATCAACACCAAAAGAGTTGTACGATGCATCCCCTAGTAGAGCGTCTAGAGGTCAAAATAGACGTCTGGGCAGATATTCGAAAAATCGACGACCCTTTCGATTTCGCTCAAATTTCTTTCAAATGTACCAAATGACCACCCAACAACAACACCAAAAGGGTTGTACGATGCATCCCATAGTTAATTGTCTAGAGTTCACAATAGACGTCTGGGCAGATATTCGAAAAATCGACGACCCCTTCGATTTCGCTCAGATTTCTTGCAAATGTACCAAATGACCACCCAACAACAACACCAAAAGGGTTGTACGATGCATACCATAGTTAAGCGTCTAGAGGTCAAAATAGACGTCTGGGCAGATATTCGAAAAATCGACAACCCCTTCGATTTCACTCAAATGTCGTCTATTTTGACCTCTAGACGCTTAACTATGGAATGTATCGTACAACCCTTTTGGTGTTGATGTTGAGTGGTCATTTGGTACATTTGCACGAAATTTCAGCGAAATCGAAGGGGTCGTCGATTTTTCGAATATCTGCCCAGACCTCTATTTTGACCTCTAGACGCTCAACTATGGGATGCATCGTACAACCCTTTTGGTGTTGTTGTTGGGTGGTCATTTGGTACATTTGCAAGAAATTTGAGCGAAATCGAAGGGGTCGTCGATTTTTCGAATATCTGCCCAGACGTCTATTTTGACCTCTAGACGCTTAACTATGGAATGTATCGTACAACCCTTTTGGTGTTGTTGTTGGGGGGTCATTTGGTACATTTGAAAGCAATTCGAGCGAAATCGAAAGGGTCGTCGATTTTTCGAATATCTGCCCAGACGTCTATTTTGACCTCTAGACGCTTAACTATGGAATGCATCGTACAACCCTTTTGGTGTTGATATTGGGTGGTCATTTGGTACATTTGCACGACATTTGAGTGAAATGGAAGGGGTCGTCCATTTTTCGAATATCTGCCCAGACGTCTATTTTGAACTCTAGACGATTAACTATGGGATGCATCGTACAACCCTTTTGGGGTTGATGTTGGGTGGTCATTTGGTACATTTGCACGAAATTTGAGTGAAATCGAAGGGGTCGTCGATCTTTCGAATATCTGCCCAGACGTCTATTTTGACCTCTAGACGCTTAACTATGGGATGCATCGTACAACCCTTTTGGTGTTGATGTTGGGTGGTCATTTGGTTGGGTGGTCATTTGTCATTTGGTCATTTACACGAAATTTGAGCGAAATCGAAGGGGTCGTCGATTTTTCGAATATCTGCCCCGACGTCTATTTTTAACTCTAGACGATTAACTATGGGATGCATCGTACAACCCTTTTGGTGTTGATGTTGGGTGGTCATTTGGTACATTTGCACGAAATTTGAGTGAAATCGAAGGGGTCGTCGATTTTTCGAATCTCTGCCCAGACGTCTATTTTGAACTCTAGACGATTAACTATGGGATGCATCGTACAACCCTTTTGGGGTTGATGTTGGGTGGTCATTTGGTACATTTGCACGAAATTTGAGTGAAATCGAAGGGGTCGTCGATCTTTCGAATATCTGCCCAGACGTCTATTTTGACCTCTAGACGCTTAACTATGGGATGCATCGTACAACCCTTTTGGTGTTGATGTTGGGTGGTCATTTGGTTGGGTGGTCATTTGTCATTTGGTCATTTACACGAAATTTGAGCGAAATCGAAGGGGTCGTCGATTTTTCGAATATCTGCCCCGACGTCTATTTTGAACTCTAGACGATTAACTATGGGATGCATCGTACAACCCTTTTGGTGTTGATGTTGGGTGGTCATTTGGTACATTTGCACGAAATTTGAGTGAAATCGAAGGGGTCGTCGATTTTTCGAATATCTGCCCAGACGTCTATTTTGACCTCTAGACGCTTAACTATGGAATGCATCGTACAACCCTTTTGGTGTTGATGTTTGGTGATCATTTGGTACATTTGCACCAAATTTGAGCGAAATCGAAGGGGTCGTCGATTTTCCCCAGACGTCGAATTTGACCTCTAGACGCTATGGTATGGAATGCATCGCAAAATACTTCTAGGGCGATGTTTAGGTAGCCATTGGCTACCTATGTGCACAATTTGAGCGAAATCGAAGGGGTCGTCGATTTTTCGAATATCTGCCCAGACGTCTATTTTGACCTCTAGACGCTTAACTATGGAATGCATCGTACAACCCTTTTGGTGTTGATGTTGGGTGGTCATTTGGTACATTTGCACGAAATTTGAGCGAAATCGAAGGGGTCGTCGATTTTTCGAATATCTGCCCAGACGTCTATTTTGACCTCTAGACAATTAACTATGGGATGCATCGTACAACCCTTTTGGTGTTGTTGTTGGGTGGTCATTTGGTACATTTGCACGAAATTTGAGCGAAATCGAAGGGGTCGTCGATTTTTCGAATATCTGCCCAGACCTCTATTTTGACCTCTAGACGCTTAACTATGGGATGCATCGTACAACCCTTTTGGTGTTGATGTTGGGTGGTGATTTGGTACATTTGGGCGAAATTTGAGTGAAATCGAAGGGGTCGTCGATTTTTCGAATATCTGCCCAGACGTCTATTTTGACCTCTAGACGCTTAACTATGGAATGCATCGTACAACCCTTTTGGTGTTGATGTTTGGTGATCATTTGGTACATTTGCACCAAATTTGAGCGAGATCGAAGGGGTCGTCGATTTTCCCCAGACGTCGAATTTGACCTCAAGACGCTATGGTATGGAATGCATCGCAAAATACTTCTAGGGCGATGTTTAGGTAGCCATTGGCTACCTATGTGCAAAATTTGAGCGAAATCGAAGGGGTCGTCGATTTTTCGAATATCTGCCCAGACGTCTATTTTTACCTCTAGATTTTTACCTTAAAGGGAATAGGTCACCTTGAAAAATGTCTTAAAAATTGGCTATATGGGGTATATTGAGCTGAAAATCACGAATATGACATTTGTTTGGACGATAGATGGATATCCGTTGAGAAATGGACATGTTTATATTTTCCCCTTCATCGCCATAAAAAACTTCAGGACAATGTATGACGTCATGCATATGGTAGCTTGGATATGGAAGCAATTGCATACAACAACGGGGTACTTGTAACCAAAATATGACGCGTTACCAGAGACAATAGTGGAGACGTCAATACAAAATAAAACAGAACAAAACAAAACGTTATACTCTACAACTGTTTGCTCTGAACTATTTATTCGCATTTGTAGGTACATACTGGATAACTAGATGTCTCATATACCACACAACAAAATTTGGTATCTTCAACTCTGCCTGGACCAGTTACCAGTTATCAATTATCCTAAAGTGAAGCAATGTTTTGTGAGTCTTACGGTATGAGTGGATAGGATGAGGTTGCTTGATCAGTCTGTAGCAGTCTTGACAAGGCCTGCCTGTACATGGTTTCCTTTTTATTATTATCATGTGAAGCATACTAATAATGTACTCAAGAATCAGCTATACCTATGTATCCTTCCTTGTCATACCTGGTTCTTTCACCAAAATGGCCCTTACACAGTTTACATTAAATGTGTACCCATCACAGCTGAGTGTATACAATACATGCAGTAAAGCACCAGAGCTTTGGTGTGTTGATATCAATAATGAGATAGCATGAAATGTCTGCTAGAAGGAGCCCTAACCCAACAACAACTGCTAGAAAGCTGTGACAAAATATTATATCCTTACATGTATCCTTACATGGATGTAACTTAGGTACATGCATAGGCGTAGGAGCCAGGGGGGCAGCCGCCCCCCAACATTTGTGATTTTAACATTACGCCTATGGGCGTTGCATGGAAAGAATCAACTTCAGAATGCCTCCTGCCCCCCCAACTTGAACATAGTTCCTATGCCCCTGGGTACATGTTAGTGTGGATGTTTTTTTAATCTTATTTCTTGCATGCAAATTTGCACTTTAAATTTTGGTAATTTGTCCAACTGATTATCAATGTTTCCTGATATATGATATTCCTGATATTTCTGACTACCTTACATATACATTTTATGTACAACCAAAAGCTGCATGAAGAGAAGCAGGGGAGCGAAGCGCCCACAAGTGAAGCATCCTAGCATTGGGAAATTTGGGTGGAAAATGACACCCTATGAATACTATTTTTCCACTCTTTTTCCTGAGTTTTACTGTGAATTTTCCACTCCTTATTTTACAATGCATTAAATAATTGGAAACCTGATACTGATTTATGGATGTAATTATAGGGACAGCTTGTGGATGGAAAGACTGGTAAGCATTGGCATAGATAATAACTAATTTTGGTGAGCAGGTAATTGGGTGATAAAGCCTGGTACATATGCTTTTTGGTTTAATTTTCCACTCTTTATACTTATTTTTAGTCAGAATTTTCCACTCTGAACCCCAGCTCCAACGCAATTCTAGGAGCCTGAGTGAGTAGGTATGTAGCATATTTATTTGTTACTCTTTATCTCTTCTTGTAGTTAGAAACTTTAGTTATTCATCTATTATGTTTCATTATGATTTCTATTATCAAAGATTTACCATTTCGCTTCATCAACGAGCTTAGCATGTCAGCTCGTAATTGTTACTATGACTGATGTGTGCAATGTTTTTGTTTTGTTTTTCTGCCAGCATTTGTTGTTCATGATCACACAGTGATTTTGAGCCTAGCCCCGGATGCAGGAGCCTGAAGCAGTCTCATTATATGTGCTCATGGACAAGATGTGTTGCCATCACAATTCACAAAGTATGTGAAGTTTGCAATGTTGCCACACAAATGGGAAAAACACATGCAACATGTTATTCAATGGAATGTATGTGTTTCTTCATTTGCAAGCAAGAATGGTCTTCAATCCAGTAAAACGTTGTCATGCGTAAACGTTGTCGTTGTCGTTTTCAGAGAGGGCCACCAGGGCCCTCTCTGAAAGACCAGAGGGCCCCTTGGACGTTCAAGAGAGCCCTGTGCTTGTCAGAGGGGCCCCTGGCCAGACAGAAAGGGCCACTGAGCGGGTCAGAGGCCCCCTGAGCACGTCGAGTGGGCCCCCTGAACACGTCGAATGGGCCCCCTGAACACGTCGAATGGGCCCATAACCAGCACAGAGGGGCCCCTGGGCAGGTTGAGAGGCCCCTGAGCATGTCGACAGGGCGACAAAGCGGCCAGCGCAGTCCTTTGCCAGGTCATAAGGGCCCCTGAGCAGGTTGGAGGGCTCCTGGACAGACCAGAGGGCCCCTGTGCAGTTCAGAGGGGCCCTGACCAGACCGAAAGGGCCCCTAGGTGGGTCAGAAGGGCCCCTGAACATGCCGAATCAGCCCCTAGCCAGCACGGAGGGGCCCCAGGGCAGGTCGGAGGGCCCTCGGAGCAATGCGCAAGGCGACAAAGCAGCCATCGCAGTCCCTTGCTACGTCGGAAGGGCCCCTTAGAAGGTTAAAGGACCCCTGGAGAGACCAGAGGGCCCTGTAAAGTTAAAAGGGCCCCTGCGCAGAGCGGAGGGGCCCATGCCCAGACCGAAAGGACTCCTGGGCGGGTAAGAAGAGCCCCTGCACATGCCGAAGTGGCCCCTGGCCAGCACGGAGGGGCTCCAGGGCAGGTCGGAGGGCCCATTGAGCATGTCGGCAGGGCAACAAAGCAGCCAGCGCAGGCCGACCAGAAGAGTCGCTGGGCTGATCGGAAGGGCTCCTGGGCAAGTCAGAGGGGCCCCTGGCTAGATCGAAAGGGTCCCTGGGCCGTCGGAGGGGCCCCTGAGCAGGGGCGGCGGATTGCGGGGGCAAGGTATCCAAAATTTCCCACAGTCGAAAATCCTGGGGGGCAAAGGGTAGTTTTGCCCCCCCCCCCAGATTTTAGCTTGCTCAATCTGGGGGCAACATGACCCTTCCCCTCCCCAGGATTTTCATTTGAGGGGGGGGGATTTTGGTACCCTGCGCCCCGCAATCCGCCGCCCCTGCCCCTGAGCATGTCGGCAGGGCGACAAAGCAGCCAGTGCAGTCGCTGGTCAGGTCGGAAGGACCTCTGAACAGGCCGAATGGGCCCCTTGACACACAAGAGGGGCTTCTTGGAAGGTCTGAGGAGTCTCTGGTGAGACCGGAAGGGTCAAAGGACGTAGAGATCCCAGTTGAAGATTAAATACAAAGAGGACTTACTCCACAATACAAATATTAAAGCGGAGCTTTCGGGTATATTGTAACACCCTTCGTCAGGGTGCTACAATATACCCGAAAGATACGATTTGATTTTTTTCCTGTATAGTAAGCCCTCTTTGTATTATATATATATATATATATATATATATATATATATATATATATATATATATATATATATATATATATATATATATATATATATATATATATATATATATATATATATATATATATATATATATATATATATATATATATATATATATATATATATATATATATATATATATATATATATATATATATATATATATATATATATATATATATATATATATATATATATATATATATATATATATATATATATATATATATATATATATATATATATATATATATATATATATATATATATATATATATATATATATATATATATATATATATATATATATATATATATATATATATATATATATATATATATATATATATATATATATATATATATATATATATATATAGATATAGATATAGATATAGATATAGATATAGATATAGATATAGATATAGATATAGATATAGATATAGATATAGATATAGATATAGATATAGATATAGATATAGATATAGATATAGATATAGATATAGATATAGATATAGATATAGAAATAGATATAGATATAGATATAGATATAGATATAGATATAGATATAGATATAGATATAGATATAGATATAGATATAGATATAGATATAGATATAGATATAGATATAGATATAGATATAGATATAGATATAGATATAGATATAGATATAGATATAGATATAGATATAGATATAGATATAGATATAGATATAGATATAGATATAGATATAGATATAGATATAGATATAGATATAGATATAGATATAGATATAGATATAGATATAGATATAGATATAGATATAGATATAGATATAGATATAGATATAGATATAGATATAGATATAGATATAGATATAGATATAGATATAGATATAGATATAGATATAGATATAGATATAGATATAGATATAGATATAGATATAGATATAGATATAGATATAGATATAGATATAGATATAGATATAGATATAGATATAGATATAGATATAGATATAGATATAGATATAGATATAGATATAGATATAGATATAGATATAGATATAGATATAGATATAGATATAGATATAGATATAGATATAGATATAGATCTAGATCTAGATCTAGATCTAGATCTAGATCTAGATATAGATATAGATATAGATATAGATATAGATATAGATATAGATATAGATATAGATATAGATATAGATATAGATATAGATATAGATATAGATATAGATATAGATATAGATATAGATATATATATATATACATATACATATACATATACATATACATATACATATACATATACATATACATATACATATACATATACATATACATATACATATACATATACATATACATATACATATACATATACATATACATATACATATACATATACATATACATATACATATACATATACATATACATATACATATACATATACATATATATATATATATATATATATATATATATATATATATATATATATATATATATATATATATATATATATATATATATAATCTGTAATCTGTTCAACGTTGTTGAATGGGCACTTATAAAGAAATCGCCGACACTAAATAGGTTGCCGTCGGGGGCCAACCTAAACTGCCGATTTCAATGCACTTTTTAAAATGATTGTTGATTGTTCATAAAAGTTTGGCACATATTCGCAAAAGATAGAATGCAGGAAACATATTGCATACCTTCATGATAAATAACAATGCGTAGGGAGGCTAATTTACTGAATTCGTTACCGAGTGCTTGCTGATTATAAGCGTGGAGCGCTTATTGATTTATTTATTTATTTATTGACTTCGTAGTAGCCGTCCCCTATACTATACAGTATACATGGCCGAAGCCAAAGGGGCGGCACCTGGCACAGAGTCACACAATGATGGCGTTGAAGTGGGTAAAAGACAAGCATACAGTACAGTTAAAAGTCGAAATGAACATATCAGTCTGCGTCACATCAGATCAGCCCATCAGCGGCGATCGTCATCGTCACCAGACACCAGTCGCCTCTTCAATGCGCGCTTAAACACTGTGCTAGGCATGACGGTAAACTCAGGTGGCAGAGAGTTGTACTGGTCAGCGGCACGATACACGAACTGCCTTTTACCCGCTGCTGAGCCGCGTATGTTGGGGAGACTCAGCAGGTCGTCTCTACGGGTGCTACGCACGTGGTTGGGTCGCAGAGACTCAGGCTGCCCAGTGCGACGGACCTTGTGGAGCAGTGTGATGGACGACCAATTCCGGGGAATCCAGCCAGCCCAGGTCCTCTCGCTCGCCAGAGATGTGATCAAATTTGCGCTTTCCAGAAATGATGCGAGCTGCAAAGTTGAATATTTTTTGGATGGTAGCCAGATTTTTTCCAGAACCGTTACCGTACACTGCGAGTCCGTAGCGGATGTGCGAGAAGACCAGGGCCGAGACGAGGGTGGGTAGGCAGCCGGGTGGTAGGTAGTGACGTAGGTGAGAGATGGCGGTCAGGATGCCAACACACCTCCGAGACAGCTGCTCAACGTGTGAGTCCCAAGAAAGATAACGGTCGAAAGTGATACCGAGATTTTTGACTTCGTTACCGGGGACGAGGTCCGTGTTGCGAAATTTAACTGTGAACGAAGGCATGTTGCTTAAGTTTTGCCGAGTGCCGATAGGGAGAAGCTCAAATTTTGTTTCGTTTACTTTAAGACCGCTTGACCGAAAGTACGCGTCCAGGGAGGATAGGGCTGCTTCCATGTCACCGATCAGAGCCGGAAGGGCGGATTTTTGGCCAGAGACGAGAACCTGGGTGTCGTCGGCGTATTGCGTGACAAAAGCGCCAGCGGCATGCAGGCTGAGGTCATTTGCAAATACAGTAAAGAGTAGCGGGCCGAGAGAGGAGCCTTGGAAAACTCCCTGAGTGATTGGACGAGATGCCGATATCAATGTTGAAGAGAGACTGACGCTCTGCGTATGGCCGGACAGGTAGTTAGCAAACCAGGAAGTGTCGATGCAGTAAAGCTGCAATTTGGTTAGCAGTTTGGCATGATCGATGACATCGAAGCAGCGACTCAAATCGATAAGACAAAGGAGCGAAATTTTATTTTGATCCATGGCGGAGAACGCGCGGTCTGAGATGTTGATGAGGGCTGTCTCGATAGAGTGCCGGGGCCTGAAACCGTGCTGGGATTGGGAGAGGAGATGGTTGGATGCGAGGTAGTGGTGGAGCTGGTGCTGTACCACCTTCTCCACTACCTTCGCCATGACAGGAAGGATTGAGATGGGACGGAAGTTGGAAGGATTGTCAGGATCCCCGGACTTGTGTATCGGGTGTACCAGGGCATGCTTCCAGACTGCTGGGACTTCGTTAAAAGTGATGCTAGAGTTGATGATGTGCAGTAAAAGAGGGCCGATGGTGTCGAATGAAAGTTTAAAAATGCGAAAGCAAAGACCGTCGTTGCCACACGCGGATGTGTTGCGCATGTTAAACATGTTGAGGTGTAAATTACTGAGGGTGATGGGTTGCAGGGTAAAAGCGCAGGCGCCTACGCGCGGCAGCCGCACCGGCACCTCCTGGGCGGCACCGAGCGCGGACACCTCTGCGGCCACCCGCGGGCCGACGCCGACAAAATAATCATTCATGACGTCGGGAGTGACAGCTGGAAGCGGCTTGGTCGCTTGTCAGTGATGATGTGACACATGTGCCGCCAGAGGGCCATCGTCACGGATCCTGTCGGTGATATCGCACCTGCTGTTCACACGAATTGCTGAGCGCACCTCCCGATTGAGCTGGCGGTACTCAGTTGAGGTCGGGTTCCTAAGCCTAACATCTCTAAAAGGGGCATGTTGATCGATAACAAGCCGTACCCGGCTGGAAAACAGCTCCCACTTCACCGCAACCGAGTTAGTCGCGAGCACAGCGGACCAATCGACAGCAGCCAGATCGCGATGGTAGGCATCGCGATCTGGCTGCTGCTATATCAATGCGACGCAGCACTCGAGCACGCACGACAGTATCAATGCGACGCAGCACTCGAGCACGCACGACAGTAAGTCTATGGCGAGACTTAGGTAGTTTAAAAGACATCCGGGTGAACTTATGAGGGCTAAAATGACAGTGACGAGTACCAGTGTTGTGAACAAGGACCAAGGTCACGGTTGATGATGAAAACGTCTAAAAGTGAGCCTGACGAGAACGTGGGTTCAGTGACGGTTTGTGTGAGTGAGTAGGCGGATAAAAATGCGGACAGTCTGCGACGAGCAGGAGCGTTAACGTCACCTAACATATTACAGTTAAGGTCACCTGTGATCACAACGGCACAATCGGGATAATTCAAAATCATCTATGAACTTATCAACTATGAATTGAAATATCTTGCGGTAGGAATTGTTATATGCAACATTTGATGAATTTACAATATATTTTGGTCTCGTCTATCGATTGCAGGTGCTAACTCCATTTTTGTGAAAAAGGTGATTATCTCCCTTTAAGTTAAGATTTAAGCGAAGATGAGCACGGAAGGCGAATCAGATTCCTCAGCCGAGGTAGGAGGATATGATCGAAATGATCCAACAAAAGGTGAGTGGGCAATTGCAAGTAAAATAAACAAGCAGGCTAATTTAGAGGATCAATCAGTCTGTAATGATTTACATCCGGGAATATGGGAAAGTTGGATGACGTCGTTATGACGTAGTCCTGGGAGTTTCCAGGTTTTCGTGGACGGGGGCTGGTATATAATACTATGCTTTATATTATCATGAAAAATAATAATTTTCCCCAAAAAACAAACAAACAATAACACAAAACTGGCAATTAAATCGGAAGCTCATCGATGCACATCGACGGCGACCTATTTAGCGTCGGCGATTTGTTTACAAAGTCATTGTCATGCTTCTCGGCGCACTTAACCATTTGTGGCGAGTTGTTCCTGATTAGTATACCAAGTCCCGTAGCAAGCTTCGTTAATGACGTCACTGGTGCCATTCTTGTGTAGCATTGGAAAATATATCTGATTTTGAGTTGAAAGCTAATTAAAGACTGATTAAAAAAAAAATTAGTTTGAATTTTCTTGTTAATCATTATTAAAGGTATTTTTCGCTATATTTCATAGTAGTTGACACTTCAGACACTTATGACGTAATAATATTGTATCCAATATGCATTTCCCTCGCCTTTTGCTACTGTGGCGCAGTGCCGAGTGCTTTGCGAATACTTGCTTCCCTGGGGTTCAAATCATTCCGCCCTTATTTCATTCGAGTTGGTATAGTTTGCATGTTGTTGTTATTCATGACTTATACTGATAGTCAGTCATGCATCACGGATGCTTCACGAATTGCTTCACGGATCAGTTTGATCGGAAACGTCACAGAGCCTCCAAAAATGCCGCACTCGATGTAAACAATGGTAGGGAAGGACGAATTTGTCAATGACCTTCATGAAGTATACAAGGTACTTGTTCTGTATTTTTTCCCAAACTTACAACTTTGAATTTGGGAATAATTTTATTTAATTCTTAAATTTAAATAAAATAATTTTAAAACCATAACGGTAGCCTAAGAAATTGTTGCTAACAAAATAAAAAGGTCATTATTTCCCTTTAAACTGAGATAGCAGTTTTGTAGCCCGTGTTGGGAAACCCCTATTTGCAAGTTTTCTTGACTGAAAAGACTTTCCAGACGAATATATTTGATTTTTTGGCGAAGGAATGCGGTGCT
>JAXIVJ010001274.1:115000-144919 GCA_036785665.1 Chirona hameri | reverse complement strand
GAATTTCTTCAAATGGTCCAACAACTTCCCGCTTGGCCCCACCAACTTTTGTCAGATTTGAACGGTCCTTGGCTTTAAAATGATTATTTTCACTTCAAGCATGGAAAATAAACAGGCAATGTGATAGTTTGCCACACTAACTTTTATCTGAAAACATCCACCCTTATTTCCTTCCATGTTTTCTGGGTGTGCGTCTGAGCCTCTTCGACCAGTGACGGCGCCCCTCCGACCAGTGATGGCGCCCCTCTGGCAAGTGAAGGCGCCCCTTCGACCATTGAAGGCGCCCGCCCCTCTGGCAAGTAATCATGCGCCCCTCTGGCATGATTATTTTCACTTCAACCAGGCAATGTGATATTTTGCCCCACTAACTTGTATTTTGAAGTGAAGGGCGGTTGGAATATATTTTGAATATATTTTGATATTTTGCCCCACTAACTTTTATTGTGAAGTGAAGGGCGGGTGGAATTTCTTCAAATGGTCCAACAACTTCCCGCTTGGCCCCACCAACTTTTGTCAGATTTGAACGGTCCCTGGCTTTAAAATGATTATTTTCACTTCAAGCATGGAAAATAAACAGGCAATGTGATAGTTTGCCACACTAACTTTTATCTGAAAACATCCACCCTTATTTCCACCCATGTTTTCTGGGTGTGCGTCTGAGCCTCTTCGACCAGTGACGGCGCCCCTCCGACCAGTGATGGCGCCCCTCTGGCAAGTGAAGGCGCCCCTTCGACCATTGAAGGCGCCCGCCCCTCTGGCAAGTAATCATGCGCCCCTCTGGCATGATTATTTTCACTTCAACCAGGCAATGTGATATTTTGCCCCACTAACTTTTATTTTGAAGTGAAGGGCGGGTGGAATATATTTTGAATATATTTTGATATTTTGCCCCACTAACTTTTATTGTGAAATGAAGGGCGGGTGGAATTTCTTCAAATGGTCCAACAACTTCCCGCTTGGCCCCACCAACTTTTGTCAGATTTGAACGGTCCCTGGCTTTAAAATGATTATTTTCACTTCTGTTGTTTTCTGGGTGTTCTGTTGTTTTCTGGGTGTTCTGTTGTTTTCTGGGTGTGCGTCTGAGCCTCTTCGACCAGTGACGGCGCCCCTCCGACCAGTGATGGCGCCCCTCTGGCAAGTGAAGGCGCCCCTTCGACCATTGAAGGCGCCCGCCCCTCTGGCAAGTAATCATGCGCCCCTCTGGCATGATTATTTTCACTTCAACCAGGCAATGTGATATTTTGCCCCACTAACTTTTATTTTGAAGTGAAGGGCGGGTGGAATATATTTTGAATATATTTTGATATTTTGCCCCACTAACTTTTATTGTGAAGTGAAGGGCGGGTGGAATTTCTTCAAATGGTCCAACAACTTCCCGCTTGGCCCCACCAACTTTTGTCCGATTTGAACGGTCCCTGGCTTTAAAATGATTATTTTCACTTCAAGCATGGAAATTAAACAGGCAATGTGATAGTTTGCCACAACTTTTATCTGAAAACATCCACCCTTATTTCCACCCATGTTTTCTGGGTGTGCGTCTGAGCCTCTTCGACCAGTGACGGCGCCCCTCCGACCAGTGATGGCGCCCCTCTGGCAAGTGAAGGCGCCCCTTCGACCATTGAAGGCGCCCGCCCCTCTGGCAAGTAATCATGCAAATGGTCCAACAACTTCCCGCTTGGCCCCACTAACTTTTGTCAGATTTGAACGGTCCCTGGCTTTAAAATGATTATTTTCACTTCTGTTGTTTTCTGGGTGTTCTGTTGTTTTCTGGGTGTTCTGTTGTTTTCTGGGTGTGCGTCTGAGCCTCTTCGACCAGTGACGGCGCCCCTCCGACCAGTGATGGCGCCCCTCTGGCAAGTGAAGGCGCCCCTTCGACCATTGAAGGCGCCCGCCCCTCTGGCAAGTAATCATGCGCCCCTCTGGCATGATTATTTTCACTTCAACCAGGCAATGTGATATTTTGCCCCACTAACTTTTATTTTGAAGTGAAGGGCGGGTGGAATATATTTTGAATATATTTTGATATTTTGCCCCACTAACTTTTATTGTGAAGTGAAGGGCGGGTGGAATTTCTTCAAATGGTCCAACAACTTCCCGCTTGGCCCCACCAACTTTTGTCCGATTTGAACGGTCCCTGGCTTTAAAATGATTATTTTCACTTCAAGCATGGAAATTAAACAGGCAATGTGATAGTTTGCCACAACTTTTATCTGAAAACATCCACCCTTATTTCCACCCATGTTTTCTGGGTGTGCGTCTGAGCCTCTTCGACCAGTGACGGCGCCCCTCCGACCAGTGATAGCGCCCCTCTGGCAAGTGAAGGCGCCCCTTCGACCATTGAAGGCGCCCGCCCCTCTGGCAAGTAATCATGCGCCCCTCTGGCATGATTATTTTCACTTCAACCAGGCAATGTGATATTTTGCCCCACTAACTTTTATTTTGAAGTGAAGGGCGGGTTGAATATATTTTGAATATATTTTGATATTTTGCCCCACTAACTTTTATTGTGAAGTGAAGGGCGGGTGGAATTTCTTCAAATGGTCCAACAACTTCCCGCTTGGCCCCACCAACTTTTGTCAGATTTGAACGGTCCCTGGCTTTAAAATGATTATTTTCACTTCAAGCATGGAAAATAAACAGGCAATGTGATAGTTTGCCACACTAACTTTTATCTGAAAACATCCACCCTTATTTCCACCCATGTTTTCTGGGTGTGCGTCTGAGCCTCTTCGACCAGTGACGGCGCCCCTCCGACCAGTGATGGCGCCCCTCTGGCAAGTGAAGGCGCCCCTTCGACCATTGAAGGCGCCCGCCCCTCTGGCAAGTAATCATGCGCCCCTCTGGCATGATTATTTTCACTTCAACCAGGCAATGTGATATTTTGCCCCACTAACTTTTATTTTGAAGTGAAGGGCGGGTGGAATATATTTTGAATATATTTTGATATTTTGCCCCACTAACTTTTATTGTGAAGTGAAGGGCGGGTGGAATTTCTTCAAATGGTCCAACAACTTCCCGCTTGGCCCCACCAACTTTTGTCAGATTTGAACGGTCCTTGGCTTTAAAATGATTATTTTCACTTCAAGCATGGAAAATAAACAGGCAATGTGATAGTTTGCCACACTAACTTTTATCTGAAAACATCCACCCTTATTTCCACCCATGTTTTCTGGGTGTGCGTCTGAGCCTCTTCGACCAGTGACGGCGCCCCTCCGACCAGTGATAGCGCCCCTCTGGCAAGTGAAGGCGCCCCTTCGACCATTGAAGGCGCCCGCCCCTCTGGCAAGTAATCATGCGCCCCTCTGGCATGATTATTTTCACTTCAACCAGGCAATGTGATATTTTGCCCCACTAACTTTTATTTTGAAGTGAAGGGCGGGTGGAATATATTTTGAATATATTTTGATATTTTGCCCTACTAACTTTTATTGTGAAGTGAAGGGCGGGTGGAATTTCTTCAAATGGTCCAACAACTTCCCGCTTGGCCCCACCAACTTTTGTCAGATTTGAACGGTCCCTGGCTTTAAAATGATTATTTTCACTTCAAGCATGGAAAATAAACAGGCAATGTGATAGTTTGCCACACTAACTTTTATCTGAAAACATCCACCCTTATTTCCACCCATGTTTTCTGGGTGTGCGTCTGAGCCTCTTCGACCAGTGACGGCGCCCCTCCGACCAGTGATGGCGCCCCTCTGGCAAGTGAAGGCGCCCCTTCGACCATTGAAGGCGCCCGCCCCTCTGGCAAGTAATCATGCGCCCCTCTGGCATGATTATTTTCACTTCAACCAGGCAATGTGATATTTTGCCCCACTAACTTTTATTTTGAAGTGAAGGGCGGGTGGAATATATTTTGAATATATTTTGATATTTTGCCCCACTAACTTTTATTGTGAAGTGAAGGGCGGGTGGAATTTCTTCAAATGGTCCAACAACTTCCCGCTTGGCCCCACCAACTTTTGTCAGATTTGTACGGTCCCTGGCTTTAAAATGATTATTTTCACTTCAAGCATGGAAAATAAACAGGCAATGTGATAGTTTGCCACACTAACTTTTATCTGAAAACATCCACCCTTATTTCCACCCATGTTTTCTGGGTGTGCGTCTGAGCCTCTTCGACCAGTGACGGCGCCCCTCCGACCAGTGATGGCGCCCCTCTGGCAAGTGAAGGCGCCCCTTCGACCATTGAAGGCGCCCGCCCCTCTGGCAAGTAATCATGCGCCCCTCTGGCATGATTATTTTCACTTCAACCAGGCAATGTGATATTTTGCCCCACTAACTTTTATTTTGAAGTGAAGGGCGGGTGGAATATATTTTGAATATATTTTGATATTTTGCCCCACTAACTTTTATTGTGAAGTGAAGGGCGGGTGGAATTTCTTCAAATGGTCCAACAACTTCCCGCTTGGCCCCACCAACTTTTGTCAGATTTGAACGGTCCCTGGCTTTAAAATGATTATTTTCACTTCAAACATGGAAAATAAACAGGCAATGTGATAGTTTGCCACACTAACTTTTATCTGAAAACATCCACCCTTATTTCCACCCATGTTTTCTGGGTGTGCGTCTGAGCCTCTTCGACCAGTGACGGCGCCCCTCCGACCAGTGATAGCGCCCCTCTGGCAAGTGAAGGCGCCCCTTCGACCATTGAAGGCGCCCGCCCCTCTGGCAAGTAATCATGCGCCCCTCTGGCATGATTATTTTCACTTCAACCAGGCAATGTGATATTTTGCCCCACTAACTTTTATTTTGAAGTGAAGGGCGGGTGGAATATATTTTGAATATATTTTGATATTTTGCCCTACTAACTTTTATTGTGAAGTGAAGGGCGGGTGGAATTTCTTCAAATGGTCCAACAACTTCCCGCTTGGCCCCACCAACTTTTGTCAGATTTGAACGGTCCCTGGCTTTAAAATGATTATTTTCACTTCAAGCATGGAAAATAAACAGGCAATGTGATAGATTGCCACACTAACTTTTATCTGAAAACATCCACCCTTATTTCCACCCATGTTTTCTGGGTGTGCGTCTGAGCCTCTTCGACCAGTGACGGCGCCCCTCCGACCAGTGATGGCGCCCCTCTGGCAAGTGAAGGCGCCCCTTTGTTAGTGGGGGCAAAATTAGTGGGGCAAAATATCAAAATATATTCAAAATATATTCCACCCGCCCTTCACTTCAAAATAAAAGTTAGTGGGGCAAAATATCACATTGCCTGGTTGAAAATAATCATTTTAAAGCCAGGGACCGTTCAAATCTGACAAAAGTTGGTGGGGCCAAGCGGGAAGTTGTTGGACCATTTGAAGAAATTCCACCCGCCCTTCACTTCACAATAAAAGTTAGTGGGGCAAAATATAAAAATATATTTAAAATATATTCCACCCGCCCTTCACTTCAAAATAAAAGTTAGTGGGGCAAAATATCACATTGCCTGGTTGAAGTGAAAATAATCATGCCAGAGGGGCGCATGATTACTTGCCAGAGGGGCGGGCGCCTTCAATGGTCGAAGGGGCGCCTTCACTTGCCAGAGGGGCGCCATCACTGGTCGGAGGGGCGCCGTCACTGGTCGAAGAGGCTCAGACGCACACCCAGAAAACATGGGTGGAAATAAGGGTGGATGTTTTCAGATAAAAGTTAGTGTGGCAAACTATCACATTGCCTGTTTATTTTCCATGCTTGAAGTGAAAATAATCATTTTAAAGCCAGGGACCGTTCAAATCTGACAAAAGTTGGTGGGGCCAAGCGGGAAGTTGTTGGACCATTTGAAGAAATTCCACCCGCCCTTCACTTCACAATAAAAGTTAGTGGGGAAAATATCAAAATATATTCAAAATATATTCCAGCCGCCCTTCACTTCGCAATAAAAGTTAGTGGGGCAAAATATCACATTGCCTGGTTGAAGTGAAAATAATCATGCCAGAGGGGTGCATGATTCCTTGCCAGAGGGGCGGGCGCCTTCACTGGTCGAAGGGGCGCCTTCACTTGCCAGAGGGGCGCCATCACTGGTCGGAGGGGCGCCGTCACTGGTCGAAGAGGCTCAGACGCACACCCAGAAAACATGGGTGGAAATAAGGGTGGATGTTTTCAGATAAAAGTTAGTGTGGCAAACTATCACATTGCCTGTTTATTTTCCATGCTTGAAGTGAAAATAATCATTTTAAAGCCAGGGACCGTTCAAATCTGACAAAAGTTGGTGGGGCCAAGCGGGAAGTTGTTCGACCATTTGAAGAAATTCCACCCGCCCTTCACTTCACACTAAAAGTTAGTGGGGCAAAATATCAAAATATATTCAAAATATATTCCACCCGCCCTTCACTTCGCAATAAAAGTTAGTGGGGCAAAATATCACATCGCCTGGTTGAAGTGAAAATAATCATTTTAAAGCCAGGGACCGTTCAAATCTGACAAAAGTTGGTGGGGCCAAGCGGGAAGTTGTTGGACCATTTGAAGAAATTCCACCCGCCCTTCACTTCACAATAAAAGATAGTGGGGCAAAATATCAAAATATATTCAAAATATATTCCACCCGCCCTTCACTTCAAAATAAAAGTTAGTGGGGCAAAATATCACATTGCCTGGTTGAAGTGAAAATAATCATGCCAGAGGGGCGCATGATTACTTGCCAGAGGGGCGGGCGCCTTCAATGGTCGAAGGGGCGCCTTCACTTGCCAGAGGGGCGCCATCACTGGTCGGAGGGGCGCCGTCACTGGTCGAAGAGGCTCAGACGCACACCCAGAAAACATGGGTGGAAATAAGGGTGGATGTTTTCAGATAAAAGTTAGTGTGGCAAACTATCACATTGCCTGTTTATTTTCCATGCTTGAAGTGAAAATAATCATTTTAAAGCCAGGGACCGTTCAAATCTGACAAAAGTTGGTGGGGCCAAGCGGGAAGTTGTTGGACCATTTGAAGAAATTCCACCCGCCCTTCACAATAAAAGTTAGTGGGGCAAAATATCAAAATATATTCAAAATATATTCCACCCGCCCTTCACTTCACAATAAAAGTTAGTGGGGCAAAATATCACATTGCCTGGTTGAAGTGAAAATAATCATGCCAGAGGGGCGCATGATTACTTGCCAGAGGGGCGGGCGCCTTCACTGGTCGAAGGGGCGCCTTCACTTGCCAGAGGGGCGCCATCACTGGTCGGAGGGGCGCCGTCACTGGTCGAAGAGGCTCAGACGCACACCCAGAAAACATGGGTGGAAATAAGGGTGGATGTTTTCAGATAAAAGTTAGTGTGGCAAACTATCACATTGCCTGTTTATTTTCCATGCTTGAAGTGAAAATAATCATTTTAAAGCCAGGGTCCGTTCAAATCTGACAAAAGTTGGTGGGGCCAAGCGGGAAGTTGTTGGACCATTTGAAGAAATTCCACCCGCCCTTCACTTCACAATAAAAGTTAGTGGGGCAAAATATCAAAATATATTCAAAATATATTCCACCCGCCCTTCACTTCAAAATAAAAGTTAGTGGGGCAAAATATCACATTGCCTGGTTGAAGTGAAAATAATCATGCTAGAGGGGCGCATGATTACTTGCCAGAGGGGCGGGCGCCTTCACTGGTCGAAGGGGCGCCTTCACTTGCCAGAGGGGCGCCATCACTGGTCGGAGGGGCGCCGTCACTGGTCGAAGAGGCTCAGACGCACACCCAGAAAACATGGGTGGAAATAAGGGTGGATGTTTTCAGATAAAAGTTAGTGTGGCAAACTATCACATTGCCTGTTTATTTTCCATGCTTGAAGTGAAAATAATCATTTTAAAGCCAGGGACCGTTCAAATCTGACAAAAGTTGGTGGGGCCAAGCGGGAAGTTGTTCGACCATTTGAAGAAATTCCACCCGCCCTTCACTTCACAATAAAAGTTAGTGGGGCAAAATATCAAAATATATTCAAAATATATTCCACCCGCCCTTCACTTCGCAATAAAAGTTAGTGGGGCAAAATATCACATCGCCTGGTTGAAGTGAAAATAATCATTTTAAAGCCAGGGACCGTTCAAATCTGACAAAAGTTGGTGGGGCCAAGCGGGAAGTTGTTGGACCATTTGAAGAAATTCCACCCGCCCTTCACTTCACAATAAAAGATAGGGGGGCAAAATATCAAAATATATTCAAAATATATTCCACCCGCCCTTCACTTCACAATAAAAGTTAGTGGGGCAAAATATCACATTGCCTGGTTGAAGTGAAAATAATCATGCCAGAGGGGCGCATGATTACTTGCCAGAGGGGCGGGCGCCTTCACTGGTCGAAGGGGCGCCTTCACTTGCCAGAGGGGCGCCATCACTGGTCGGAGGGGCGCCGTCACTGGTCGAAGAGGCTCAGACGCACACCCAGAAAACATGGGTGGAAATATGGGTGGATGTTTTCAGATAAAAGTTAGTGTGGCAAACTATCACATTGCCTGTTTATTTTCCATGCTTGAAGTGAAAATAATCATTTTAAAGCCAGGGACCGTTCAAATCTGACAAAAGTTGGTGGGGCCAAGCGGGAAGTTGTTGGACCATTTGAAGAAATTCCACCCGCCCTTCACTTCACAATAAAAGTTAGTAGGGCAAAATATCAAAATATATTCAAAATATATTCCAAAATATATTCAAAATATATTCCAAAATATATTCTTCACTTCAAAATAAAAGTTAGTGGGGCAAAACATCACATTGCCTGGTTGAAGTGAAAATAATCATGCCAGAGGGGCGGGCGCCTTCAATGGTCGAAGGGGCGCCTTCACTTGCCAGAGGGGCGCTATCACTGGTCGGAGGGGCGCCGTCACTGGTCGAAGAGGCTCAGACTTACACCCAGAAAACATGGGTGTAACCAACATGGGTGTAACCAACCAACAACTTCCCGCTTGGCCCCACCAACTTTTGTCAGATTTGAACGGTCCCTGGCTTTAAAATGATTATTTTCACTTCAAGCATGGAAAATAAACAGGCAATGTGATAGTTTGCCACACTAACTTTTATCTGAAAACATCCACCCTTATTTCCACCCATGTTTTCTGGGTGTGCGTCTGAGCCTCTTCGACCAGTGACGGCGCCCCTCCGACCAGTGATGGCGCCCCTCTGGCAAGTGAAGGCGCCCCTACGACCACTGAAGGCGCCCGCCCCTCTGGCAAGTAATCATGCGCCCCTCTGGCATGATTATTTTCACTTCAACCAGGCAATGTGATATTTTGCCCCACTAACTTTTATTGTGAAGTGAAGGGCGGGTGGAATATATTTTGAATATATTTTGATATTTTGCCCCACTAACTTTTATTGTGAAGTGAAGGGCGGGTGGAATTTCTTCAAATGGTCCAACAACTTCCCGCTTGGCCCCACCAACTTTTGTCAGATTTGAACGGTCCCTGGCTTTAAAATGATTATTTTCACTTTAACCAGGCGATGTGATATTTTGCCCCACTAACTTTTATTGTGAAGTGAAGGGCGGGTGGAATATATTTTGAATATATTTTGATATTTTGCCCCACTAACGTTTATTGTGAAGTGAAGGGC
Source organism: Chirona hameri (assembly GCA_036785665.1). Classification (NCBI taxonomy): domain Eukaryota; kingdom Metazoa; phylum Arthropoda; class Thecostraca; order Balanomorpha; family Balanidae; genus Chirona; species Chirona hameri. The sequence continues at coordinate 135,424 of JAXIVJ010001274.1, read as the reverse complement.
GGGTGGAATTTCTTTAAATGGTCCAACAACTTCCCGCTTTGCCCCACCAACTTTTGTCAGATTTGATCAAAGGTCCCTGGCTTTAAAATGATTATTTTCACTTCAAGCATGGAAAATAAACAGGCAATGTGATAGTTTGGCCACACTAACTTTTATCTGAAAACATCCACCCTTATTTCCACCCATGTTTTCTGGGTGTGCGTCTGAGCCTCTTCGACCAGTGACGGCGCCCCTCCGACCAGTGATGGCGCCCCTCTGGCAAGTGAAGGCGCCCCTTCGACCAGTGAAGGCGCCCGCCCCTCTGGCAAGTAATCATGCGCCCCTCTGACATGATTATTTTCACTTCAACCAAGCAATGTGATATTTTGCCCCACTAACTTTTATTGCGAAGTGAAGGGCGGGTGGAATATATTTTGAATATATTTTGATATTTTGCCCCACTAACTTTTATTGTGAAGTGAAGGGCGGGTGGAATTTCTTCAAATGGTCCAACAACTTCCCGCTTGGCCCCACCAACATTTGTCAGATTTGAACGGTCCCTGGCTTTAAAATGATTATTTTCACTTCAAGCATGGAAAATAAACAGGCAATGTGATAGTTTGCCACACTAACTTTTATCTGAAAACATCCACCCTTATTTCCACCCATGTTTTCTGGGTGTGCGTCTGAGCCTCTTCGACCAGTGACGGCGCCCCTCCGACCAGTGATGGCGCCCCTCTGGCAAGTGAAGGCGCCCCTTCGACCAGTGAAGGCGCCCGCCCCTCTGGCAAGTAATCATGCGCCCCTCTGGCATGATTATTTTCACTTCAACCAGGCAATGTGATATTTTGCCCCACTAACTTTTATTGTGAAGTGAAGGGCGGGTGGAATATATTTTGAATATATTTTGATATTTTGCCCCACTAACTTTTATTGTGAAGTGAAGGGCGGGTGGAATTTCTTCAAATGGTCCAACAACTTCCCGCTTGGCCCCACCAACTTTTGTCAGATTTGAACGGTCCCTGGCTTTAAAATGATTATTTTCACTTCAAGCATGGAAAATAAACAGGCAATGTGATAGTTTGCCACACTAACTTTTATCTGAAAACATCCACCCTTATTTCCACCCATGTTTTCTGGGTGTGCGTCTGAGCCTCTTCGACCAGTGACGGCGCCCCTCCGACCAGTGATGGCGCCCCTCTGGCAAGTGAAGGCGCCCCTTCGACCATTGAAGGCGCCCGCCCCTCTGGCAAGTAATCATGCGCCCCTCTGGCATGATTATTTTCACTTCAACCAGGCAATGTGATATTTTGCCCCACTAACTTTTATTTTGAAGTGAAGGGCGGGTGGAATATATTTTGAATATATTTTGATATTTTGCCCCACTAACTTTTATTGTGAAGTGAAGGGCGGGTGGAATTTCTTCAAATGGTCCAACAACTTCCCGCTTGGCCCCACCAACTTTTGTCAGATTTGAACGGTCCCTGGCTTTAAAATGATTATTTTCACTTCTGTTGTTTTCTGGGTGTTCTGTTGTTTTCTGGGTGTTCTGTTGTTTTCTGGGTGTGCGTCTGAGCCTCTTCGACCAGTGACGGCGCCCCTCCGACCAGTGATGGCGCCCCTCTGGCAAGTGAAGGCGCCCCTTCGACCATTGAAGGCGCCCGCCCCTCTGGCAAGTAATCATGCGCCCCTCTGGCATGATTATTTTCACTTCAACCAGGCAATGTGATATTTTGCCCCACTAACTTTTATTTTGAAGTGAAGGGCGGGTGGAATATATTTTGAATATATTTTGATATTTTGCCCCACTAACTTTTATTGTGAAGTGAAGGGCGGGTGGAATTTCTTCAAATGGTCCAACAACTTCCCGCTTGGCCCCACCAACTTTTGTCAGATTTGAACGGTCCCTGGCTTTAAAATGATTATTTTCACTTCAAGCATGGAAAATAAACAGGCAATGTGATAGTTTGCCACACTAACTTTTATCTGAAAACATCCACCCTTATTTCCACCCATGTTTTCTGGGTGTGCGTCTGAGCCTCTTCGACCAGTGACGGCGCCCCTCCGACCAGTGATAGCGCCCCTCTGGCAAGTGAAGACGCCCCTTCGACCATTGAAGGCGCCCGCCCCTCTGGCAAGTAATCATGCGCCCCTCTGGCATGATTATTTTCACTTCAACCAGGCAATGTGATATTTTGCCCCACTAACTTTTATTTTGAAGTGAAGGGCGGGTGGAATATATTTTGAATATATTTTGATATTTTGCCCTACTAACTTTTATTGTGAAGTGAAGGGCGGGTGGAATTTCTTCAAATGGTCCAACAACTTCCCGCTTGGCCCCACCAACTTTTGTCAGATTTGAACGGTCCCTGGCTTTAAAATGATTATTTTCACTTCAAGCATGGAAAATAAACAGGCAATGTGATAGATTGCCACACTAACTTTTATCTGAAAACATCCACCCTTATTTCCACCCATGTTTTCTGGGTGTGCGTCTGAGCCTCTTCGACCAGTGACGGCGCCCCTCCGACCAGTGATGGCGCCCCTCTGGCAAGTGAAGGCGCCCCTTTGTTAGTGGGGGCAAAATTAGTGGGGCAAAATATCAAAATATATTCAAAATATATTCCACCCGCCCTTCACTTCAAAATAAAAGTTAGTGGGGCAAAATATCACATTGCCTGGTTGAAGTGAAAATAATCATGCCAGAGGGGCGCATGATTACTTGCCAGAGGGGCGGGCGCCTTCAATGGTCGAAGGGGCGCCTTCACTTGCCAGAGGGGCGCCATCACTGGTCGAAGAGGCTCAGACGCACACCCAGAAAACATGGGTGGAAATAAGGGTGGATGTTTTCAGATAAAAGTTAGTGTGGCAAACTATCACATTGCCTGTTTATTTTCCATGCTTGAAGTGAAAATAATCATTTTAAAGCCAGGGACCGTTCAAATCTGACAAAAGTTGGTGGGGCCAAGCGGGAAGTTGTTGGACCATTTGAAGAAATTCCACCCGCCCTTCACTTCACAATAAAAGATAGTGGGGCAAAATATCAAAATATATTCAAAATATATTCCACCCGCTCTTCACTTCACAACAAAAGTTAGTGGGGCAAAATATCACATTGCCTGGTTGAAGTGAAAATAATCATGCCAGAGGGGCGCATGATTACTTGCCAGAGGGGCGGGCGCCTTCACTGGTCGAAGGGGCGCCTTCACTTGCCAGAGGGGCGCCATCACTGGTCGGAGGGGCGCCGTCACTGGTCGAAGAGGCTCAGACGCACACCCAGAAAACATGGGTGGAAATAAGGGTGGATGTTTTCAGATAAAAGTTAGTGTGGCAAACTATCACATTGCCTGTTTATTTTCCATGCTTGAAGTGAAAATAATCATTTTAAAGCCAGGGACCGTTCAAATCTGACAAAAGTTGGTGGGGCCAAGCGAGAAGTTGTTGGACCATTTGAAGAAATTCCACCCGCCCTTCACTTCACAATAAAAGTTAGTGGGGAAAATATCAAAATATATTCAAAATATATTCCACCCGCCCTTCACTTCGCAATAAAAGTTAGTGGGGCAAAATATCACATTGCCTGGTTGAAGTGAAAATAATCATGCCAGAGGGGCGCATGATTACTTGCCAGAGGGGCGGGCGCCTTCACTGGTCGAAGGGGCGCCTTCACTTGCCAGAGGGGCGCCATCACTGGTCGGAGGGGCGCCGTCACTGGTCGAAGAGGCTCAGACGCACACCCAGAAAACATGGGTGGAAATAAGGGTGGATGTTTTCAGATAAAAGTTAGTGTGGCAAACTATCACATTGCCTGTTTATTTTCCATGCTTGAAGTGAAAATAATCATTTTAAAGCCAGGGACCGTTCAAATCTGACAAAAGTTGGTGGGGCCAAGCGGGAAGTTGTTGGACCATTTGAAGAAATTCCACCCGCCCTTCACTTCACAATAAAAGTTAGTGGGGCAAAATATCAAAATATATTCAAAATATATTCCACCCGCCCTTCACTTCGCAATAAAAGTTAGTGGGGCAAAATATCACATCGCCTGGTTGAAGTGAAAATAATCATTTTAAAGCCAGGGACCGTTCAAATCTGACAAAAGTTGGTGGGGCCAAGCGGGAAGTTGTTGGACCATTTGAAGAAATTCCACCCGCCCTTCACTTCACAATAAAAGATAGTGGGGCAAAATATCAAAATATATTCAAAATATATTCCACCCGCCCTTCACTTCACAATAAAAGTTAGTGGGGCAAAATATCACATTGCCTGGTTGAAGTGAAAATAATCATGCCAGAGGGGCGCATGATTACTTGCCAGAGGGGCGGGCGCCTTCACTGGTCGAAGGGGCGCCTTCACTTGCCAGAGGGGCGCCATCACTGGTCGGAGGGGCGCCGTCACTGGTCGAAGAGGCTCAGACGCACACCCAGAAAACATGGGTGGAAATAAGGGTGGATGTTTTCAGATAAAAGTTAGTGTGGCAAACTATCACATTGCCTGTTTATTTTCCATGCTTGAAGTGAAAATAATCATTTTAAAGCCAGGGACCGTTCAAATCTGACAAAAGTTGGTGGGGCCAAGCGGGAAGTTGTTGGACCATTTGAAGAAATTCCACCCGCCCTTCACTTCACAATAAAAGTTAGTGGGGAAAATATCAAAATATATTCAAAATATATTCCACCCGCCCTTCACTTCGCAATAAAAGTTGGTGGGGCAAAATATCACATTGCCTGGTTGAAGTGAAAATAATCATGCCAGAGGGGCGCATGATTACTTGCCAGAGGGGCGGGCGCCTTCACTGGTCGAAGGGGCGCCTTCACTTGCCAGAGGGGCGCCATCACTGGTCGGAGGGGCGCCGTCACTGGTCGAAGAGGCTCAGACGCACACCCAGAAAACATGGGTGGAAATAAGGGTGGATGTTTTCAGATAAAAGTTAGTGTGGCAAACTATCACATTGCCTGTTTATTTTCCATGCTTGAAGTGAAAATAATCAATTTAAAGCCAGGGACCGTTCAAATCTGACAAAAGTTGGTGGGGCCAAGCGGGAAGTTGTTGGACCATTTGAAGAAATTCCACCCGCCCTTCACTTCACAATAAAAGTTAGTGGGGCAAAATATCAAAATATATTCAAAATATATTCCAACCGCCCTTCACTTCACAATAAAAGTTAGTGGGGCAAAATATCACATTGCCTGGTTGAAGTGAAAATAATCATGCTAGAGGGGCGCATGATTACTTGCCAGAGGGGCGGGCGCCTTCACTGGTCGAAGGGGCGCCTTCACTTGCCAGAGGGGCGCCATCACTGGTCGGAGGGGCGCCGTCACTGGTCGAAGAGGCTCAGACGCACACCCAGAAAACATGGGTAAATAAGGGTGGATGTTTTCAGATAAAAGTTAGTGTGGCAAACTATCACATTGCCTGTTTATTTTCCATGCTTGAAGTGAAAATAATCATTTTAAAGCCAGGGACCGTTCAAATCTGACAAAAGTTGGTGGGACCAAGCGGGAAGTTGTTGGACCATTTGAAGAAATTCCACCCGCCCTTCACTTCACAATAAAAGTTAGTGGGGCAAAATATCAAAATATATTCAAAATATATTCCAACCGCCCTTCACTTCACAATAAAAGTTAGTGGGGCAAAATATCACATTGCCTGGTTGAAGTGAAAATAATCATGCTAGAGGGGCGCATGATTACTTGCCAGAGGGGCGGGCGCCTTCACTGGTCGAAGGGGCGCCTTCACTTGCCAGAGGGGCGCCATCACTGGTCGGAGGGGCGCCGTCACTGGTCGAAGAGGCTCAGACGCACACCCAGAAAACATGGGTGGAAATAAGGGTGGATGTTTTCAGATAAAAGTTAGTGTGGCAAACTATCACATTGCCTGTTTATTTTCCATGCTTGAAGTGAAAATAATCATTTTAAAGCCAGGGACCGTTCAAATCTGACAAAAGTTGGTGGGACCAAGCGGGAAGTTGTTGGACCATTTGAAGAAATTCCACCCGCCCTTCACTTCACAATAAAAGATAGTGGGGCAAAATATCAAAATATATTCAAAATATATTCCACCCGCCCTTCACTTCACAATAAAAGTTAGTGGGGCAAAATATCACATTGCCTGGTTGAAGTGAAAATAATCATGCCAGAGGGGCGCATGATTACTTGCCAGAGGGGCGGGCGCCTTCACTGGTCGAAGGGGCGCCTTCACTTGCCAGAGGGGCGCCATCACTGGTCGGAGGGGCGCCGTCACTGGTCGAAGAGGCTCAGACGCACACCCAGAAAACATGGGTGGAAATAAGGGTGGATGTTTTCAGATAAAAGTTAGTGTGGCAAACTATCACATTGCCTGTTTATTTTCTATGCTTGAAGTGAAAATAATCATTTTAAAGCCAGGGACCGTTCAAATCTGACAAAAGTTGGTGGGGCCAAGCGGGAAGTTGTTGGACCATTTGAAGAAATTCCACCCGCCCTTCACTTCACAATAAAAGTTAGTGGGGCAAAATATCAAAATATATTCAAAATATATTCCAACCGCCCTTCACTTCACAATAAAAGTTAGTGGGGCAAAATATCACATTGCCTGGTTGAAGTGAAAATAATCATGCTAGAGGGGCGCATGATTACTTGCCAGAGGGGCGGGCGCCTTCACTGGTCGAAGGGGCGCCTTCACTTGCCAGAGGGGCGCCATCACTGGTCGGAGGGGCGCCGTCACTGGTCGAAGAGGCTCAGACGCACACCCAGAAAACATGGGTGGAAATAAGGGTGGATGTTTTCAGATAAAAGTTAGTGTGGCAAACTATCACATTGCCTGTTTATTTTCCATGCTTGAAGTGAAAATAATCATTTTAAAGCCAGGGACCTTTGATCAAATCTGACAAAAGTTGGTGGGGCAAAGCGGGAAGTTGTTGGACCATTTAAAGAAATTCCACCCGCCCTTCACTTCACAATAAACGTTAGTGGGGCAAAATATCAAAATATATTCAAAATATATTCCACCCGCCCTTCACTTCACAATAAAAGTTATTGGGGCAAAATATCACATCGCCTGGTTGAAGTGAAAATAATCATTTTAAAGCCAGGGACCGTTCAAATCTGACAAAAGGTGGTGGGGCCAAGCGGGAAGTTGTTGGACCATTTGAAGAAATTCCACCCGCCCTTCACTTCACAATAAAAGTTAGTGGGGCAAAATATCAAAATATATTCAAAATATATTCCACCCGCCCTTCACTTCACAATAAAAGTTAGTGGGGCAAAATATCACATTGCCTGGTTGAAGTGAAAATAATCATGGCAGAGGGGCGCATGATTACTTGCCAGAGGGGCGGGCGCCTTCACTGGTCGAAGGGGCGCCTTCACTTGCCAGAGGGGCGCCATCACTGGTCGGAGGGGCGCCGTCACTGGTCGAAGAGACTCAGACGCACACCCAGAAAACATGGGTGGAAATAAGGGTGGATGTTTTCAGATAAAAGTTAGTGTGGCAAACTATCACATTGCCTGTTTATTTTCCATGCTTGAAGTGAAAATAATCATTTTAAAGCCAGGGACCGTTCAAATCTGACAAAAGTTGGTGGGGCCAAGCGGGAAGTTATTGGACCATTTGAAGAAATTCCACCCGCCCTTCACTTCACAATAAAAGTTAGTGGGGCAAAATATCAAAATATATTCAAAATATATTCCACCCGCCCTTCACTTCGCAATAAAAGTTAGTGGGGCAAAATATCACATTGCCTGGTTGAAGTGAAAATAATCATGCCAGAGGGGCGCATGATTACTTGCCAGAGGGGCGGGCGCCTTCACTGGTCGAAGGGGCGCCTTCACTTGCCAGAGGGGCGCCATCACTGGTCGGAGGGGCGCCGTCACTGGTCGAAGAGGCTCAGACGCACACCCAGAAAACATGGGTGGAAATAAGGGTGGATGTTTTCAGATAAAAGTTAGTGTGGCAAACTATCACATTGCCTGTTTATTTTCCATGCTTGAAGTGAAAATAATCATTTTAAAGCCAGGGACCTTTGATCAAATCTGACAAAAGTTGGTGGGGCAAAGCGGGAAGTTGTTGGACCATTTAAAGAAATTCCACCCGCCCTTCACTTCACAATAAACGTTAGTGGGGCAAAATATCAAAATATATTCAAAATATATTCCACCCGCCCTTCACTTCACAATAAAAGTTAGTGGGGCAAAATATCACATCGCCTGGTTGAAGTGAAAATAATCATTTTAAAGCCAGGGACCGTTCAAATCTGACAAAAGTTGGTGGGGCCAAGCGGGAAGTTGTTGGACCATTTGAAGAAATTCCACCCGCCCTTCACTTCACAATAAAAGTTAGTGGGGCAAAATATCAAAATATATTCAAAATATATTCCACCCGCCCTTCACTTCACAATAAAAGTTAGTGGGGCAAAATATCACATTGCCTGGTTGAAGTGAAAATAATCATGCCAGAGGGGCGCATGATTACTTGCCAGAGGGGCGGGCGCCTTCACTGGTCGTAGGGGCGCCTTCACTTGCCAGAGGGGCGCCATCACTGGTCGGAGGGGCGCCGTCACTGGTCGAAGAGGCTCAGACGCACACCCAGAAAACATGGGTGGAAATAAGGGTGGATGTTTTCAGATAAAAGTTAGTGTGGCAAACTATCACATTGCCTGTTTATTTTCCATGCTTGAAGTGAAAATAATCATTTTAAAGCCAGGGACCTTTGATTAAATCTGACAAAAGTTGGTGGGGCAAAGCGGGAAGTTGTTGGACCATTTAAAGAAATTCCACCCGCCCTTCACTTCACAATAAACGTTAGTGGGGCAAAATATCAAAATATATTCAAAATATATTCCACCCGCCCTTCACTTCACAATAAAAGTTAGTGGGGCAAAATATCACATCGCCTGGTTAAAGTGAAAATAATCATTTTAAAGCCAGGGACCGTTCAAATCTGACAAAAGTTGGTGGGGCCAAGCGGGAAGTTGTTGGACCATTTGAAGAAATTCCACCCGCGCTTCACTTCACAATAAAAGTTAGTGGGGCAAAATATCAAAATATATTCAAAATATATTCCACCCGCCCTTCACTTCGCAATAAAAGTTAGTGGGGCAAAATATCACATTGCCTGGTTGAAGTGAAAATAATCATGCCAGAGGGGCGCATGATTACTTGCCAGAGGGGCGGGCGCCTACACTGGTCGAAGGGGCGCCTTCACTTGCCAGAGGGGCGCCATCACTGGTCGGAGGGGCGCCGTCACTGGTCGAAGAGGCTCAGACGCACACCCAGAAAACATGGGTGGAAATAAGGGTGGATGTTTTCAGATAAAAGTTAGTGTGGCAAACTATCACATTGCCTGTTTATTTTCCATGCTTGAAGTGAAAATAATCATTTTAAAGCCAGGGACCGTTCAAATCTGACAAAAGTTGGTGGGGCAAAGCGGGAAGTTGTTGGACCATTTAAAGAAATTCCACCCGCCCTTCACTTCACAATAAAAGTTAGTGGGGCAAAATATCAAAATATATTCAAAATATATTCCACCCGCCCTTCACTTCACAATAAAAGTTAGTGGGGCAAAATATCACATCGCCTGGTTGAAGTGAAAATAATCATTTTAAAGCCAGGGACCGTTCGAATCTGACAAAAGTTGGTGGGGCCAAGCGGGAAGTTGTTGGACCATTTGAAGAAATTCCACCCGCCCTTCACTTCACAATAAAAGTTAGTCGGGCAAAATATCAAAATATCAAAATATATTCAAAATATATTCCACCCGCCCTTCACTTCAAAATAAAAGTTAGTGGGGCAAAATATCACATTGCCTGGTTGAAGTGAAAATAATCATGCCAGAGGGGCGCATGATTACTTGCCAGAGGGGCGGGCGCCTTCAATGGTCGAAGGGGCGCCTTCACTTGCCAGAGGGGCGCCATCACTGGTCGGAGGGGCGCCGTCACTGGTCGAAGAGGCTCAGACGCACACCCAGAAAACATGGGTGGAAATAAGGGTGGATGTTTTCAGATAAAAGTTAGTGTGTAAAAAGCCTGTTTATTTTCCATGCTTGAAGTGAAAATAATCATTTTAAAGCCAGGGACCGTTCAAATCTGACAAAAGTTGGTGGGGCCAAGCGGGAAGTTGTTGGACCATTTGAAGAAATTCCACCCGCCCTTCACTTCACAATAAAAGTTAGTGGGGCAAAATATCAAAATATATTCAAAATATATTCCACCCGCCCTTCACTTCACAATAAAAGTTAGTGGGGCAAAATATCACATTGCCTGGTTGAAGTGAAAATAATCATGCCAGAGGGGCGCATGATTACTTGCCAGAGGGGCGGGCGCCTTCACTGGTCGAAGGGGCGCCTTCACTTGCCAGAGGGGCGCCATCACTGGTCGGAGGGGCGCCGTCACTGGTCGAAGAGGCTCAGACGCACACCCAGAAAACATGGGTGGAAATAAGGGTGGATGTTTTCAGATAAAAGTTAGTGTGGCAAACTATCACATTGCCTGTTTATTTTCCATGCTTGAAGTGAAAATAATCATTTTAAAGCCAGGGACCGTTCAAATCTGACAAAAGTTGGTGGGGCCAAGCGGGAAGTTGTTGGACCATTTGAAGAAATTCCACCCGCCCTTCACTTCACAATAAAAGTTAGTGGGGCAAAATATCAAAATATATTCAAAATATATTCCACCCGCCCTTCACTTCACAATAAAAGTTAGTGGGGCAAAATATCACATTGCCTGGTTGAAGTGAAAATAATCATGCCAGAGGGGCGCATGATTACTTGCCAGAGGGGCGGGCGCCTTCACTGGTCGAAGGGGCGCCTTCACTTGCCAGAGGGGCGCCATCACTGGTCGGAGGGGCGCCGTCACTGGTCGAAGAGGCTCAGACGCACACCCAGAAAACATGGGTGGAAATAAGGGTGGATGTTTTCAGATAAAAGTTAGTGTGGCAAACTATCACATTGCCTGTTTATTTTCCATGCTTGAAGTGAAAATAATCATTTTAAAGCCAGGGACCGTTCAAATCTGACAAAAGTTGGTGGGGCCAAGCGGGAAGTTGTTGGACCATTTGAAGAAATTCCACCCGCCCTTCACTTCACAATAAAAGTTAGTGGGGCAAAATATCAAAATATATTCAAAATATATTCCACCCGCCCTTCACTTCGCAATAAAAGTTAGTGGGGCAAAATATCACATTGCCTGGTTGAAGTGAAAATAATCATGCCAGAGGGGCGCATGATTACTTGCCAGAGGGGCGGGCGCCTTCACTGGTCGAAGGGGCGCCTTCACTTGCCAGAGGGGCGCCATCACTGGTCGGAGGGGCGCCGTCACTGGTCGAAGAGGCTCAGACGCACACCCAGAAAACATGGGTGGAAATAAGGGTGGATGTTTTCAGATAAAAGTTAGTGTGGCAAACTATCACATTGCCTGTTTATTTTCCATGCTTGAAGTGAAAATAATCATTTTAAAGCCAGGGACCGTTCAAATCTGACAAAAGTTGGTGGGGCCAAGCGGGAAGTTGTTGGACCATTTGAAGAAATTCCACCCGCCCTTCACTTCACAATAAAAGTTAGTGGGGCAAAATATCAAAATATATTCAAAATATATTCCACCCGCCCTTCACTTCACAATAAAAGTTAGTGGGGCAAAATATCACATTGCCTGGTTGAAGTGAAAATAATCATGCCAGAGGGGCGCATGATTACTTGCCAGAGGGGCGGGCGCCTTCACTGGTCGAAGGGGCGCCTTCACCTGCCAGAGGGGCGCCATCACTGGTCGGAGGGGCGCCGTCACTGGTCGAAGAGGCTCAGACGCACACCCAGAAAACATGGGTGGAAATAAGGGTGGATGTTTTCAGATAAAAGTTAGTGTGGCAAACTATCACATTGCCTGTTTATTTTCCATGCTTGAAGTGAAAATAATCATTTTAAAGCCAGGGACCGTTCAAATCTGACAAAAGTTGGTGGGGCCAAGCGGGAAGTTATTGGACCATTTGAAGAAATTCCACCCGCCCTTCACTTCACAATAAAAGTTAGTGGGGCAAAATATCAAAATATATTCAAAATATATTCCACCCGCCCTTCACTTCGCAATAAAAGTTAGTGGGGCAAAATATCACATTGCCTGGTTGAAGTGAAAATAATCATGCCAGAGGGGCGCATGATTACTTGCCAGAGGGGCGGGCGCCTTCACTGGTCGAAGGGGCGCCTTCACTTGCCAGAGGGGCGCCATCACTGGTCGGAGGGGCGCCGTCACTGGTCGAAGAGGCTCAGACGCACACCCAGAAAACATGGGTGGAAATAAGGGTGGATGTTTTCAGATAAAAGTTAGTGTGGCAAACTATCACATTGCCTGTTTATTTTCCATGCTTGAAGTGAAAATAATCATTTTAAAGCCAGGGACCTTTGATCAAATCTGACAAAAGTTGGTGGGGCAAAGCGGGAAGTTGTTGGACCATTTAAAGAAATTCCACCCGCCCTTCACTTCACAATAAACGTTAGTGGGGCAAAATATCAAAATATATTCAAAATACATTCCACCCGCCCTTCACTTCACAATAAAAGTTAGTGGGGCAAAATATCACATCGCCTGGTTGAAGTGAAAATAATCATTTTAAAGCCAGGGACCGTTCAAATCTGACAAAAGTTGGTGGGGCCAAGCGGGAAGTTGTTGGACCATTTGAAGAAATTCCACCCGCCCTTCACTTCACAATAAAAGTTAGTGGGGCAAAATATCAAAATATATTCAAAATATATTCCACCCGCCCTTCACTTCACAATAAAAGTTAGTGGGGCAAAATATCACATTGCCTGGTTGAAGTGAAAATAATCATGCCAGAGGGGCGCATGATTACTTGCCAGAGGGGCGGGCGCCTTCACTGGTCGTAGGGGCGCCTTCACTTGCCAGAGGGGCGCCATCACTGGTCGGAGGGGCGCCGTCACTGGTCGAAGAGGCTCAGACGCACACCCAGAAAACATGGGTGGAAATAAGGGTGGATGTTTTCAGATAAAAGTTAGTGTGGCAAACTATCACATTGCCTGTTTATTTTCCATGCTTGAAGTGAAAATAATCATTTTAAAGCCAGGGACCGTTCAAATCTGACAAAAGTTGGTGCAATATATTTTTTTTTTTTTTTTTTTTATTGGGCGCATGATTACTTGCCAGAGGGGCGGGCGCCTTCACTGGTCGAAGGGGCGCCTTCACTTGCCAGAGGGACGCCATCACTGGTCGGAGGGGCGCCGTCACTGGTCGAAGAGGCTCAGACGCACACCCAGAAAATAAGGGTGGATGTTTTCAGATAAAAGTTAGTGTGGCAAACTATCACATTGCCTGTTTATTTTCCATGCTTGAAGTGAAAATAATCATTTTAAAGCCAGGGACCGTTCAAATCTGACAAAAGTTGGTGGGGCAAAGCGGGAAGTTGTTGGACCATTTAAAGAAATTCCACCCGCCCTTCACTTCACAATAAAAGTTAGTGGGGCAAAATATCAAAATATATTCAAAATATATTCCACCCGCCCTTCACTTCACAATAAAAGTTAGTGGGGCAAAATATCACATCGCCTGGTTGAAGTGAAAATAATCATTTTAAAGCCAGGGACCGTTCAAATCTGACAAAAGTTGGTGGGGCCAAGCGGGAAGTTGTTGGACCATTTGAAGAAATTCCACCCGCCCTTCACTTCACAATAAAAGTTAGTGGGGCAAAATATCAAAATATATTCAAAATATATTCCACCCGCCCTTCACTTCGCAATAAAAGTTAGTGGGGCAAAATATCACATTGCCTGGTTGAAGTGAAAATAATCATGCCAGAGGGGCGCATGATTACTTGCCAGAGGGGCGGGCGCCTTCACTGGTCGAAGGGGCGCCTTCACTTGCCAGAGGGGCGCCATCACTGGTCGGAGGGGCGCCGTCACTGGTCGAAGAGGCTCAGACGCACACCCAGAAAACATGGGTGGAAATATGGGTGGATGTTTTCAGATAAAAGTTAGTGTGGCAAACTATCACATTGCCTGTTTATTTTCCATGCTTGAAGTGAAAATAATCATTTTAAAGCCAGGGACCTTTGATCAAATCTGACAAAAGTTGGTGGGGCAAAGCGGGAAGTTGTTGGACCATTTAAAGAAATTCCACCCGCCCTTCACTTCACAATAAACGTTAGTGGGGCAAAATATCAAAATATATTCAAAATATATTCCACCCGCCCTTCACTTCACAATAAAAGTTAGTGGGGCAAAATATCACATCGCCTGGTTAAAGTGAAAATAATCATTTTAAAGCCAGGGACCGTTCAAATCTGACAAAAGTTGGTGGGGCCAAGCGGGAAGTTGTTGGACCATTTGAAGAAATTCCACCCGCCCTTCACTTCACAATAAAAGTTAGTGGGGCAAAATATCAAAATATATTCAAAATATATTCCACCCGCCCTTCACTTCACAATAAAAGTTAGTGGGGCAAAATATCACATTGCCTGGTTGAAGTGAAAATAATCATGCCAGAGGGGCGCATGATTACTTGCCAGAGGGGCGGGCGCCTTCACTGGTCGAAGGGGCGCCTTCACTTGCCAGAGGGGCGCCATCACTGGTCGGAGGGGCGCCGTCACTGGTCGAAGAGGCTCAGACGCACACCCAGAAAACATGGGTGGAAATAAGGGTGGATGTTTTCAGATAAAAGTTAGTGTGGCAAACTATCACATTGCCTGTTTATTTTCCATGCTTGAAGTGAAAATAATCATTTTAAAGCCAGGGACCGTTCAAATCTGACAAAAGTTGGTGGGGCCAAGCGGGAAGTTGTTGGACCATTTGAAGAAATTCCACCCGCCCTTCACTTCACAATAAAAGTTAGTGGGGCAAAATATCAAAATATATTCAAAATATATTCCACCCGCCCTTCACTTCACAATAAAAGTTAGTGGGGCAAAATATCACATTGCCTGGTTGAAGTGAAAATAATCATGCCAGAGGGGCGCATGATTACTTGCCAGAGGGGCGGGCGCCTTCACTGGTCGAAGGGGCGCCTTCACTTGCCAGAGGGGCGCCATCACTGGTCGGAGGGGCGCCGTCACTGGTCGAAGAGGCTCAGACGCACACCCAGAAAACATGGGTGGAAATAAGGGTGGATGTTTTCAGATAAAAGTTAGTGTGGCAAACTATCACATTGCCTGTTTATTTTCCATGCTTGAAGTGAAAATAATCATTTTAAAGCCAGGGACCGTTCAAATCTGACAAAAGTTGGTGGGGCCAAGCGGGAAGTTGTTGGACCATTTGAAGAAATTCCACCCGCCCTTCACTTCACAATAAAAGTTAGTGGGGCAAAATATCAAAATATATTCAAAATATATTCCACCCGCCCTTCACTTCGCAATAAAAGTTAGTGGGGCAAAATATCACATTGCCTGGTTGAAGTGAAAATAATCATGCCAGAGGAGCGCATGATTACTTGCCAGAGGGGCGGGCGCCTTCACTGGTCGAAGGGGCGCCTTCACTTGCCAGAGGGGCGCCATCACTGGTCGGAGGGGCGCCGTCACTGGTCGAAGAGGCTCAGACGCACACCCAGAAAACATGGGTGGAAATAAGGGTGGATGTTTTCAGATAAAAGTTAGTGTGGCAAACTATCACATTGCCTGTTTATTTTCCATGCTTGAAGTGAAAATAATCATTTTAAAGCCAGGGACCGTTCAAATCTGACAAAAGTTGGTGGGGCCAAGCGGGAAGTTGTTGGACCATTTGAAGAAATTCCACCCGCCCTTCACTTCACAATAAAAGTTAGTGGGGCAAAATATCAAAATATATTCAAAATATATTCCACCCGCCCTTCACTTCACAATAAAAGTTAGTGGGGCAAAATATCACATTGCCTGGTTGAAGTGAAAATAATCATGCCAGAGGGGCGCATGATTACTTGCCAGAGGGGCGGGCGCCTTCACTGGTCGAAGGGGCGCCTTCACCTGCCAGAGGGGCGCCATCACTGGTCGGAGGGGCGCCGTCACTGGTCGAAGAGGCTCAGACGCACACCCAGAAAACATGGGTGGAAATAAGGGTGGATGTTTTCAGATAAAAGTTAGTGTGGCAAACTATC
Organism: Chirona hameri; assembly: GCA_036785665.1. Lineage (NCBI taxonomy): Eukaryota > Metazoa > Arthropoda > Thecostraca > Balanomorpha > Balanidae > Chirona > Chirona hameri. The sequence continues at coordinate 119,409 of JAXIVJ010001274.1, read as the reverse complement.
ACATTGCCTGTTTATTTTCCATGCTTGAAGTGAAAATAATCATTTTAAAGCCAGGGACCGTTCAAATCTGACAAAAGTTGGTGGGGCCAAGCGGGAAGTTATTGGACCATTTGAAGAAATTCCACCCGCCCTTCACTTCACAATAAAAGTTAGTGGGGCAAAATATCAAAATATATTCAAAATATATTCCACCCGCCCTTCACTTCGCAATAAAAGTTAGTGGGGCAAAATATCACATTGCCTGGTTGAAGTGAAAATAATCATGCCAGAGGGGCGCATGATTACTTGCCAGAGGGGCGGGCGCCTTCACTGGTCGAAGGGGCGCCTTCACTTGCCAGAGGGGCGCCATCACTGGTCGGAGGGGCGCCGTCACTGGTCGAAGAGGCTCAGACGCACACCCAGAAAACATGGGTGGAAATAAGGGTGGATGTTTTCAGATAAAAGTTAGTGTGGCAAACTATCACATTGCCTGTTTATTTTCCATGCTTGAAGTGAAAATAATCATTTTAAAGCCAGGGACCTTTGATCAAATCTGACAAAAGTTGGTGGGGCAAAGCGGGAAGTTGTTGGACCATTTAAAGAAATTCCACCCGCCCTTCACTTCACAATAAACGTTAGTGGGGCAAAATATCAAAATATATTCAAAATACATTCCACCCGCCCTTCACTTCACAATAAAAGTTAGTGGGGCAAAATATCACATCGCCTGGTTGAAGTGAAAATAATCATTTTAAAGCCAGGGACCGTTCAAATCTGACAAAAGTTGGTGGGGCCAAGCGGGAAGTTGTTGGACCATTTGAAGAAATTCCACCCGCCCTTCACTTCACAATAAAAGTTAGTGGGGCAAAATATCAAAATATATTCAAAATATATTCCACCCGCCCTTCACTTCACAATAAAAGTTAGTGGGGCAAAATATCACATTGCCTGGTTGAAGTGAAAATAATCATGCCAGAGGGGCGCATGATTACTTGCCAGAGGGGCGGGCGCCTTCACTGGTCGTAGGGGCGCCTTCACTTGCCAGAGGGGCGCCATCACTGGTCGGAGGGGCGCCGTCACTGGTCGAAGAGGCTCAGACGCACACCCAGAAAACATGGGTGGAAATAAGGGTGGATGTTTTCAGATAAAAGTTAGTGTGGCAAACTATCACATTGCCTGTTTATTTTCCATGCTTGAAGTGAAAATAATCATTTTAAAGCCAGGGACCGTTCAAATCTGACAAAAGTTGGTGCAATATATTTTTTTTTTTTTTTTTTTTTATTGGGCGCATGATTACTTGCCAGAGGGGCGGGCGCCTTCACTGGTCGAAGGGGCGCCTTCACTTGCCAGAGGGACGCCATCACTGGTCGGAGGGGCGCCGTCACTGGTCGAAGAGGCTCAGACGCACACCCAGAAAATAAGGGTGGATGTTTTCAGATAAAAGTTAGTGTGGCAAACTATCACATTGCCTGTTTATTTTCCATGCTTGAAGTGAAAATAATCATTTTAAAGCCAGGGACCGTTCAAATCTGACAAAAGTTGGTGGGGCAAAGCGGGAAGTTGTTGGACCATTTAAAGAAATTCCACCCGCCCTTCACTTCACAATAAAAGTTAGTGGGGCAAAATATCAAAATATATTCAAAATATATTCCACCCGCCCTTCACTTCACAATAAAAGTTAGTGGGGCAAAATATCACATCGCCTGGTTGAAGTGAAAATAATCATTTTAAAGCCAGGGACCGTTCAAATCTGACAAAAGTTGGTGGGGCCAAGCGGGAAGTTGTTGGACCATTTGAAGAAATTCCACCCGCCCTTCACTTCACAATAAAAGTTAGTGGGGCAAAATATCAAAATATATTCAAAATATATTCCACCCGCCCTTCACTTCGCAATAAAAGTTAGTGGGGCAAAATATCACATTGCCTGGTTGAAGTGAAAATAATCATGCCAGAGGGGCGCATGATTACTTGCCAGAGGGGCGGGCGCCTTCACTGGTCGAAGGGGCGCCTTCACTTGCCAGAGGGGCGCCATCACTGGTCGGAGGGGCGCCGTCACTGGTCGAAGAGGCTCAGACGCACACCCAGAAAACATGGGTGGAAATATGGGTGGATGTTTTCAGATAAAAGTTAGTGTGGCAAACTATCACATTGCCTGTTTATTTTCCATGCTTGAAGTGAAAATAATCATTTTAAAGCCAGGGACCTTTGATCAAATCTGACAAAAGTTGGTGGGGCAAAGCGGGAAGTTGTTGGACCATTTAAAGAAATTCCACCCGCCCTTCACTTCACAATAAACGTTAGTGGGGCAAAATATCAAAATATATTCAAAATATATTCCACCCGCCCTTCACTTCACAATAAAAGTTAGTGGGGCAAAATATCACATCGCCTGGTTAAAGTGAAAATAATCATTTTAAAGCCAGGGACCGTTCAAATCTGACAAAAGTTGGTGGGGCCAAGCGGGAAGTTGTTGGACCATTTGAAGAAATTCCACCCGCCCTTCACTTCACAATAAAAGTTAGTGGGGCAAAATATCAAAATATATTCAAAATATATTCCACCCGCCCTTCACTTCACAATAAAAGTTAGTGGGGCAAAATATCACATTGCCTGGTTGAAGTGAAAATAATCATGCCAGAGGGGCGCATGATTACTTGCCAGAGGGGCGGGCGCCTTCACTGGTCGAAGGGGCGCCTTCACTTGCCAGAGGGGCGCCATCACTGGTCGGAGGGGCGCCGTCACTGGTCGAAGAGGCTCAGACGCACACCCAGAAAACATGGGTGGAAATAAGGGTGGATGTTTTCAGATAAAAGTTAGTGTGGCAAACTATCACATTGCCTGTTTATTTTCCATGCTTGAAGTGAAAATAATCATTTTAAAGCCAGGGACCGTTCAAATCTGACAAAAGTTGGTGGGGCCAAGCGGGAAGTTGTTGGACCATTTGAAGAAATTCCACCCGCCCTTCACTTCACAATAAAAGTTAGTGGGGCAAAATATCAAAATATATTCAAAATATATTCCACCCGCCCTTCACTTCACAATAAAAGTTAGTGGGGCAAAATATCACATTGCCTGGTTGAAGTGAAAATAATCATGCCAGAGGGGCGCATGATTACTTGCCAGAGGGGCGGGCGCCTTCACTGGTCGAAGGGGCGCCTTCACTTGCCAGAAGGGCGCCATCACTGGTCGGAGGGGCGCCGTCACTGGTCGAAGAGGCTCAGACGCACACCCAGAAAACATGGGTGGAAATAAGGGTGGATGTTTTCAGATAAAAGTTAGTGTGGCAAACTATCACATTGCCTGTTTATTTTCCATGCTTGAAGTGAAAATAATCATTTTAAAGCCAGGGACCGTTCAAATCTGACAAAAGTTGGTGGGGCCAAGCGGGAAGTTGTTGGACCATTTGAAGAAATTCCACCCGCCCTTCACTTCACAATAAAAGTTAGTGGGGCAAAATATCAAAATATATTCAAAATATATTCCACCCGCCCTTCACTTCGCAATAAAAGTTAGTGGGGCAAAATATCACATTGCCTGGTTGAAGTGAAAATAATCATGCCAGAGGGGCGCATGATTACTTGCCAGAGGGGCGGGCGCCTTCACTGGTCGAAGGGGCGCCATCACTGGTCGGAGGGGCGCCGTCACTGGTCGAAGAGGCTCAGACGCACACCCAGAAAACATGGGTGGAAATAAGGGTGGATGTTTTCAGATAAAAGTTAGTGTGGCAAACTATCACATTGCCTGTTTATTTTCCATGCTTGAAGTGAAAATAATCATTTTAAAGCCAGGGACCTTTGATCAAATCTGACAAAAGTTGGTGGGGCAAAGCGGGAAGTTGTTGGACCATTTAAAGAAATTCCACCCGCCCTTCACTTCACAATAAACGTTAGTGGGGCAAAATATCAAAATATATTCAAAATATATTCCACCCGCCCTTCACTTCACAATAAAAGTTAGTGGGGCAAAATATCACATCGCCTGGTTGAAGTGAAAATAATCATTTTAAAGCCAGGGACCGTTCAAATCTGACAAAAGTTGGTGGGGCCAAGCGGGAAGTTGTTGGACCATTTGAAGAAATTCCACCCGCCCTTCACTTCACAATAAAAGTTAGTGGGGCAAAATATCAAAATATATTCAAAATATATTCCACCCGCCCTTCACTTCACAATAAAAGTTAGTGGGGCAAAATATCACATTGCCTGGTTGAAGTGAAAATAATCATGCCAGAGGGGCGCATGATTACTTGCCAGAGGGGCGGGCGCCTTCACTGGTCGTAGGGGCGCCTTCACTTGCCAGAGGGGCGCCATCACTGGTCGGAGGGGCGCCGTCACTGGTCGAAGAGGCTCAGACGCACACCCAGAAAACATGGGTGGAAATAAGGGTGGATGTTTTCAGATAAAAGTTAGTGTGGCAAACTATCACATTGCCTG
>JAXIVJ010001274.1:82500-85000 GCA_036785665.1 Chirona hameri | reverse complement strand
TGTGTGTGTGTGTGTGTGTGTGTGTGTGTAGTAACTGTTCGCGAACCGCGGGACCAACGCCACCAAGCATCCGGCGGGGAGACCGCCGCTGACAAGCAGACAGTGTGTAGTAACTGAGGCGTGTAGTAGTGTATTGTAGTGTAGTGTGTGTGTGTGTGTGTAGTAACTCAGGCGTGTAGTAGTGTAGTGTAGTTTAGTTTGTGTGTGTGTAGTACCTGAGGCGTGTAGTATTGTAGTGTAGTGTGTGTGTGTGTGTGTGTGTGTGTGTGTGTATGTAGTAACTGAGGCGTGTAGTATTGTAGTGTAGTGTGTATGTGTGTAGTAACTGAGGCGTGTAGTAGTGTAGTGTAGTGTGTGTGTGTATGTGTGTAGTAACTGAGGCGTGTAGTATTGTAGTGTAGTGTGTGTGTGTGTGTGTGTGTGTAGTAACTGAGGCGTGTAGTATTATAGTGTAGTGTGTGTGTGTGTGTGTGTAGTACCTGAGGCGTGTAGTATTGTAGTGTAGTGTTTGTGTGTGTGTGTAGTAACTGAGGCGTGTAGTAGTGTAGTGTAGTGTGTGTGTGTGTGTGTGTGTGTGTGTGTAGTAACTGAGGCGTGTAGTATTGAAGTGTAGTGTGTGTGTGTGTGTGTGTGTGTGTGTGTGTGTGTGTGTGTGTGTGTGTGTGTGTGTGTGTGTGTGTGTGTGTGTGTGTGTGTGTGTGTGTGTGTGTGTGTGTGTGTGTGTGTGTGTGTGTGTGTGTGTGTGTGTGTGTGTGTGTGTGTGTGTGTGTGTGTGTGTGTGTGTGAGTAGTAACTGAGGCGTGGAGTATTGAAGTGTAGTGTGTGTGTGTGTGTGTGTGTGTGTGTGTGTGTGTGTGTAGTAACTGAGGCGTGGAGTATTGAAGTGTAGTGTGTGTGTGTGTGTGTGTAGTACCTGAGGCGTGTAGCATTGTAGTGTAGTGTGTGTGTGTTTGGTAACTGAGGCGTGTAGTATTGTAGTGTAGTGTGTGTGTGTGTAGTACCTGAGGCGTGTAGTATTGTATTGTAGTGTGTGTGTGGAGTAACTGAGGCTTGTAGTAGTGTAGTGTAGTGTGTGTGTGTGTATGTGTGTAGTAACTGAGGCGTGTAGTATTGTAGTGTAGTGTGTGTGGTGTGTGTGTAGTAAATGAGGCGTATATTAGTGTAGTGTAGTGTGTGTGTGTGTAGTAACTGAGGCGTGTAGTAGAGTAGTGTGGTGTGTGTGTGTGGGTGTGTAGTACCTGAGGCGTGTAGTATTGTATTATAGTGTGTGTGTGTGTAGTAACTGGGGCGTGTAGTATTGTAGTGTAGTGTGTGTCTGTGTGTGTGTGTGTGTAGTAACTGAGGCGTGTAGTAGTGTAGTGTAGTGTGTGTGTGTGTAGTAACTGAGGCGTGTAGTATTTTAGTGTAGTGTGTGCGTGTGTAGTAACTGAGGCGTGTAGTAGTGTGGTGTAGTGTAGTGTGTGTGTGTGTGTGTGTGTGTGTAGTACCCTAGGCGTGTAGTAGTGTAGTGTAGCGTAGTGTAGTGAGTTGTAGAGTAGTGTGTGTGTGTGTAGTAACTGAGGCGTGTAGTAGTGTAGTGTAGTGTAGTGTGTGTGTGTGTGCGTGTAGTAGCTGAGGCGTGTAGTAGTGTAGTGTAGTGTGTGTGTGTGTGTGTGTGTGTGTGTGTGTAGTAACTGTTCGCGAACCGCGGGACCAACGCCACCAAGCATCCGGCGGGGAGACCGCCGCTGACAAGCAGACAGTGTGTAGTAACTGAGGCGTGTAGTAGTGTATTGTAGTGTAGTGTGTGTGTGTGTGTGTAGTAACTCAGGCGTGTAGTAGTGTAGTGTAGTTTAGTTTGTGTGTGTGTAGTACCTGAGGCGTGTAGTATTGTAGTGTAGTGTGTGTGTGTGTGTGTGTGTGTGTGTATGTAGTAACTGAGGCGTGTAGTATTGTAGTGTAGTGTGTATGTGTGTAGTAACTGAGGCGTGTAGTAGTGTAGTGTAGTGTGTGTGTGTATGTGTGTAGTAACTGAGGCGTGTAGTATTGTAGTGTAGTGTGTGTGTGTGTGTGTGTGTGTAGTAACTGAGGCGTGTAGTATTATAGTGTAGTGTGTGTGTGTGTGTGTGTAGTACCTGAGGCGTGTAGTATTGTAGTGTAGTGTTTGTGTGTGTGTGTAGTAACTGAGGCGTGTAGTAGTGTAGTGTAGTGTGTGTGTGTGTGTGTGTGTGTGTGTGTAGTAACTGAGGCGTGTAGTATTGAAGTGTAGTGTGTGTGTGTGTGTGTGTGTGTGTGTGTGTGTGTGTGTGTGTGTGTGTGTGTGTGTGTGTGTGTGTGTGTGTGTGTGTGTGTGTGTGTGTGTGTGTGTGTGTGTGTGTGTGTGTGTGTGTGTGTGTGTGTGTGTGTGTGTGTGTGTGTGTGTGTGAGTAGTAACTGAGGCGTGGAGTATTGAAGTGTAGTGTGTGTGTGTGTGTGTGTAGTACCTGAGGCGTGTAGCATTGTAGTGTAGTGTGTGTGTGTT
>JAXIVJ010001274.1:72500-75000 GCA_036785665.1 Chirona hameri | reverse complement strand
TGTGTGTGTGTGTGTGTGTGTGTGTGTGTGTGTGTGTGTGTGTGTGTGTGTGTGTGTGTGTGTGTGTGTGTGTGTGTGTGTGTGTGTGTGTGTGTGTGTGTGTGTGTGTGTGTGTGTGTGTGTGTGTGTGTGTGTGTGTGTGTGTGTGTGTGTGTGTGTGTGTGTGTGTGTGTGTGTGTGTGTAGTAACTGAGGCGTGTAGTATTGTAGTATAGTGTAGTGTGTGTGTGTAGTAACTGAGGCGTGTAGTATTGTAGTGTAGTGTGTGTGTGTGTGTATGTGTAGTAACTGAGGCGAGTAGTAGTGTAGTGTAGTGTAGTGTGTGTGTGTGTGTGTAGTAACTGAGGCGTGTAGTAGTGTAGTATGTGTGTGTGTAGTAACTGAGGCGTGTAGTAGTGTAGTGTAGTGTAGTGTGTGTGTGTGTAGTAACTGAGGCGTGTAGTATTGTAGTGTAGTGTGTGTGTGTGTGTGTGTGTAGTAACTGAGGCGTACAGTAGTGTAGAGTAGTGTGTGTGTGTGGGTGTGTGTGTAGTAACTGAGGCGTGTAGTAGTGTAGTGTAGTGTGTATTTGTGTGTAGTAACTGAGGCGTGTAGTATTGTAGTGTAGTGTGTGTGTGTGTAGTAACTGAGGCGTGTAGTATTGTAGTGTAGTGTGTGTCTGTGTGTGTGTGTAGTAAATGAGGCGTGTAGGAGTGTAGTGTAGTGTGTGTGTGTGTGTAATAACTGAGGCGTGTAGTTTTGTAGTGTAGTGTGTGCGTGTGTAGTAACTGAGGCGTGTAGTAGTGTAGTGTAGTGTGTGTGTGTGTGTGTGTGTGTATGTGTAGTACCTGAGGCGTGTAGTAGTGTAGTGTAGTGTGTGTGTGTGTGTGTGTGTGTTTGTGTGTGTAGTAACTGAGGCGTGTAGTATTGTAGTGTAGTGTGTGTGTGTGTAGTACCTGAGGCGTGTAGTATTGTATTGTAGTGTGTTTGTGTGTGGAGTAACTGAGGCGTGTAGTAGTGTAGTGTAGTGTGTGTGTGTGTGTGTGTGTGTGTGTAGTAACTGAGGCGTGTAGTATTGTAGTGTAGTGTGTGTGGTGTGTGTGTAGTAAATGAGGCGTGTATTAGTGTAGTGTAGTGTGTGTGTGTGTGTAGTAACTGAGGCGTGTAGTAGAGTAGTGTGGTGTGTGTGTGTGGGTGTGTAGTACCTGAGGCGTGTAGTATTGTATTATAGTGTGTGTGTGTGTAGTAACTGGGGCGTGTAGTATTGTAGTGTAGTGTGTGTCTGTGTGTGTGTGTGTGTGTGTAGTAACTGAGGCGTGTAGTAGTGTAGTGTAGTGTGTGTGTGTGTGTAGTAACTGAGGCGTGTAGTATTGTAGTGTAGTGTGTGCGTGTGTAGTAACTGAGGCGTGTAGTAGTGTGGTGTAGTGTAGTGTGTGTGTGTGTGTATGTGTAGTACCCTAGGCGTGTAGTAGTGTAGTGTAGCGTAGTGTAGTGAGTTGTAGTGTAGTGTGTGTGTGTGTAGTAACTGAGGCGTGTAGTAGTGTAGTGTAGTGTAGTGTGTGTGTGTGTGCGTGTAGTAGCTGAGGCGTGTAGTAGTGTAGTGTAGTGTGTGTGTGTGTGTGTGTGTGTGTGTGTGTGTGTGTGTAGTAACTGTTCGCGAACCGCGGGACCAACGCCACCAAGCATCCGGCGGGGAGACCGCCGCTGACAAGCAGACAGTGTGTAGTAACTGAGGCGTGTAGTAGTGTATTGTAGTGTAGTGTGTGTGTGTGTGTGTAGTAACTGAGGCGTGTAGTAGTGTAGTGTAGTTTAGTTTGTGTGTGTGTAGTACCTGAGGCGTGTAGTATTGTAGTGTAGTGTGTGTGTGTGTGTGTATGTAGTAACTGAGGCGTGTAGTATTGTAGTGTAGTGTGTATGTGTGTAGTAACTGAGGCGTGTAGTAGTGTAGTGTAGTGTGTGTGTGTATGTGTGTAGTAACTGAGGCGTGTAGTATTGTAGTGTAGTGTGTGTGTGTGTGTGTGTAGTAACTGAGGCGTGTAGTATTATAGTGTAGTGTGTGTGTGTGTGTAGTACCTGAGGCGTGTAGTATTGTAGTGTAGTGTTTGTGTGTGTGTGTAGTAACTGAGGCGTGTAGTAGTGTAGTGTAGTGTGTGTGTGTGTGTGTGTGTGTGTAGTAACTGAGGCGTGTAGTATTAAAGTGTAGTGTGTGTGTGTGTGTGTGTGTGTGTGTGTGTGTGTGTGTGTGTGTGTGTGTGTGTGTGTGTGTGTGTGTGTGTGTGTGTGTGTGTGTGTGTGTGTGTGTGTGTGTGTGTGTGTGTGTGTGTGTGTGTGTGTGTGTGTGTGTGTGTGTGTGTGTGTGTGTGTGTGTGTGTGTGTGTGTGTGTGTGTGTGTGTGTGTGTGTGTGTGTGTGTGTGTGTGTGTGTGTAGTAACTGAGGCGTGGAGTATTGAAGTGTAGTGTGTGTGTGTGTGTGTGTGTAGTACCTGAGGCGTGTAGCATTGTAGTGTAGTGTGTGTGTGTGT